>PVJC01046681.1:0-13212 GCA_004026665.1 Murina feae
GTTGTGAGGGACCCAGGCCTACAGGGAGGGCAGCTGTGTGTGTGTGTGGCGGGGGGGGACCCAGGCCTGCAGAGGAAAGCAGTTGTGAGGGACCCAGGACTGCAGGGGAGGGCAGTTGGGAGAACCAGACTGGCAGAGGAGGGCTGTTGGTGGGGATCCAGGCCTGCAGGGGAGGACAGTTGGGGGGTACTCAGGCCTATAGGTGAGGGCAGTTGGGATGGACCCAGGCCTGCTGGGGAGGGCAGTTATGGGGGACTCAGGCCTGCAGGGGAGAACAGTTGGGCTTGCCATCCTGGTATGGGAAAGGCAGTTAGGGTCAATCAGGCCAGCACAGGACCAGTTTGGCGTTTATCAGGCTGCCAGGGGAGTGGTTAGGGGCAATCAGCATTTGAGAGGTCAGGAGCCAGCAGTCCTGGATTATGAAAGGGACGTCGACTGCCCGTTTAGGCCCGATCCCAACAGTGGGATCGGGCCTAAACGGGCAGTCGGACATCCCTCAAAGGGTCCCTGATTGGAAAGGGTGCAAGTTGGTCTATGGGACACCACCACCACCCACCACCCCCAATCCGTGCACGAATTTCGTGCACCGGGCCTCTAGTATTTATATATGAGGACAGCATTGTTCAAATAGTATCCACAAAATACTAGTATAATGTATATGGTATCTCATATCCCAAAAATTTCACTGTCAAATAATCTTAACATTGCATATAAATCCCCTTCTTACAGAATCACAATGAACATCCTATATAATAAAGAGGTAATATGCAAATTGTGGTCACATCCTCCCACAAGATGGCTGCCACAAGATGGCTGGCAGGGGAGGGCACCTGTGGGTGAGCAGGCCAGCAGAGGAGGGAGGACAGTTGGGGGAGACTGGGCCTGCATGGGAGGAAGGGCAGTTGGGGGTGACCAGGCTGGAAGGGAAGGGTAGTTGGGAGGGACTAGGCCTATAGGGGATGGCAGTTAGAAGCAACTGGGCTGGCAGGGGAGGGCAGTTGGGGGCAAGCGGGTCCAACTGGGGAGCCATTAGGCGTGAATCAGGCTGGCAGGAGAGTAGTTAGGGGGTGATCAGGCTGGCAGGCAGAAGTGGTTAGGGGCAATCAGGCAGGCAAGCGAGCAGTTGGGAGCTAGCAATCCTGGATTGTGAGAGGGATGTCTGACTGCCCTCGAGGGGTCCCAGATTGGAGAGGGTGCAGGCTGGGCTGAGGGACACCCCCTCCCCCAATGCACAAATTTCATGCAAATGAAATGAAATAGTGCACAGTTATTATACAAAGCATTAAAGAATTCCTGAACCAAAAAAATCTGCTTAAGCAGCACTTTCCAAATGCATTATAACACTTTATGAGATCACTGTGGAACAGTTTGGAAAACATAATACTTTTAGGTTTTTAATATTACCCAGGTACATTCTAGTAGACGCTGGATAAGTATTTAAATCGATAGGAGTATAATTCAAAGCTTGCCATTAAATACAACTATAGGAAATTTCACAGGAAAAGCATTGGTAAATGATGTTAGTTTAATTTTTAAATAACATGCTCAATATATTTTTAGGTAGTATACTTTATGAAAGTAAAGATATGAGTCTAATTATTAATCTAAAGATATGAGTCTAATTGTTAACCTAAAAATATATGTATTATATAAAATACATATATTACTTCTTGGTATTTCCAGATTTTTGGATATCACATATCAACTTACTTTAACCCAAGAACTACTGCTAATGAAGAAATCAAGGAAAAATACAGTTTTATCAAAGAAAGCCTTTCTCCAGTATGTGAAGTCAGTTGCAATTTGCAATAGAGTTCTCCATTGCAGGAAGTAGTAAAAAAGAAGTTGATCTGCCATGTTTGGGGTGCTAAATGCAGAATTAGTTGGGAGTTTATAGTAGAACCTTTAGTATTTTAGCAGTTCAAAGATAGTTTCTTCCACATTGGCTTGAATTCACCCTTCCTTCCTCTCCCCCTTTTTACCTAAGGTTTCATCATCCCATGCCAATCTTCAGAGCAGGTCTGTGTGCCCCGTTCTCTCCTCCACAAAGTATCAACGCTGCATCTGCCAGGAAGATCTTCCTAGAACATTACTTCAGTTGTGGACTTTCACATTCTAGGTTGCCAAACCAACATATCCCACAGTGAACTCCACAGAGAAGAAACTCTTCAAAATGCACTTGCTATTCCAAAGGAGAGAAATGAGGGAAATATTCCAGTCAAAAAAATTGAATTACCCTGGATGAAGCAAAGTTAAATTTGCTTCTTTACTGTAAAATTCTGTGAACCGTACTCTGCAAAAGGTGGGCATATTCAGAGTTTCTGAAACTTATTTGACCACAAATACCTGTTATTAAAGAGCATCTCATAGTCCCAGAATTTCTCAGAAGTCATTTGGAGAATTTTTAATGAAGAACAGTAAATTTTGTCCTTGGTTTTAAAGTCATTATTTTTGGGCTGCATACTGCTCTGTCCAACATTTTTCCCACTACTCTCCTAAATAAATCCTGCATTACATCACTCTACCCCTGAAAGTGCTACTCTTAGTACTGCTTTATTCTACAAAGATTCTAATAAGCAGAAACCTTATTTAAATTGGAGTTTGGAGGGCCTCTAAAGGAGCTTTCATATCCTACCACTGACCATCAACTCCCCAGACAGGAAGCCATGTGCTTTTCATCTTAAACAGGAAGATGTTTTTAAACTCTGCTATTCCAACAGGAAGGATGACCTTCCTCTACCCCTTCAACCACTCAACCAATGAAAGGCTGCTACAATTCAGCCAATGAGAAGCCACTACTCTTCAAGCTCTCCGTTTCCACCAATGGACTCTTCATCTACAACAGCGCCTTTTAAACTTCCCCTTTTTTCTATAAAAGAACATTCTCTACTTTGTTTTCTGGACTTACACACAGTTCGGCATTAGACTTCATGTCCTGAATCGTAATTCTTTGTTGTTCCTGAATAAACCCATTTTGATGGAGAAATATCTGGCTATTTATTAAAGGTCATCAATTAATTCACTAAATAAATACTTATTAAACATCTATGATACATCATGCACTACTTAGTCCAATTCCTGCCTTCTAGTCACACAGACAGATAGGCAGGATTCATGCAAAATAAGTACTCTGACAGGGGAGTACTGGGTCCAATGAACATCTAGCTCAGCCTTGAGAAAGCTTTTCAGAAGAAGTATCCAAAATGAGTAAGATAGGAATAATGGGAAACACTGTTCCAGGTAAAGAGCATATATATGTAAAGAAATGAGAAAGACTGTGTAGGACTTGGTACCAGCAAGTTGATACATGGCAGTAACGCACCCTAAGGGGGCAGAGGGCAGAAAAATAAGGTGGGACAAAATGCTACATTTTTCTGGTCCTATCCTTCCTAAAGAATTTGGATCTTATCCTATATAATAAAAGAGTAATATGCAAATTGACCATCACCCGAGACACCTAAACCACGCCCACCAGCCAAGCCACGCCTCCCAGCCAACCAGAGCGGCTGTATGCAAATTAACCCAGCCAAGATGGAGGCCAGCAGCCACGGAGCTAGAGCAAACCAGAGGCTTCTGTTGCAACTGCTTGCCTAGGCTGGCTTAGCCTCTGCTCACAGCCAGGCCCACCAGCCAATCAGAGTGGCTATATGCAAATTAATCCAGTCAAGATGGAGGCCAGCAGCTACGGAGCTAGAGCAAACCGGAGGCTTCTGTTGCAACTGCCTTCCTAGGCTGGCTGAGCCTCTGGTCAGGGCCACACCCACCTGCCAATCAGAGTGGCCGTATGCAAATTAAGGCAGCTAAGATGGAGGCCAGCAGCTATGGAGCTAGAGCAAACCAGAGGCTTCTCTTGTAACTACCTTCCTAGGCTGGCTGAGCCTCTGGTCACAGTAACAATGTTTCAATTATAGAAGCCATGGAGCTGAAACAAACAGGAGGCTTCCTTAACTGCATAGGCCTCAGCTTAAAGCAACAGTGTTTTAATTATCTAAACTAATAAAAGCGTAATATTGAAATTGACCGTTTCTTTGGGATGCCTAAGCCACACCCACCAGCCAATCAGAGTGGCTGTATGCAAATTAACCCAGTCAAGATGGAGGCTGGCAGGGCGGCTCTGCACTGGGTGCCTCCGTGGCCGGCACAGCTGTGCCGGGTGTGTCAGCTCAGTTGGGGAAGGGGTCTTGCCTGGGGCCTCCTCGGGTGTCCAGGAGAGCCCATCCCGGGTCCACTGCCTGGCTCTGCCCCCAGGGGCCTCCACCAGGCATGTGGGAGAGCGGGGGCCTCTGTGGGGCTTGCAGGAGCAGCCATCCCAGGTCTGCTGCCTGGCTCCATCCACAAGGGGCCTTCTCGGGGCATCCAGGAGCACCTGTCCTGGGTCTGCTGCCTGGCTCTGCCCCTGGGGCATCCTTGGAGGCATGCAGGAGCACCCGTCCAGGGTCCGCTTGCCTTCGTCCGCCCCCCGGGGGCCTCCACAGGGCGTGCGGGAGCATCTGCTGCACAGTGCAGAGAATCCGAAGCCAGTCTGCTGCCCGGCTCCACCCCGGGTGTGTTCACTCAGCAGCAGGGCCCCACCGGGGGATCCTGCACCAGCATCCGCCCCTGGCTTGCCACTCAGCTCTGCGCCAGGTGTGTCTCCTCAGCAGTGGGGGCCCACCAGGCGTGTGCGATCATGGGCCCTCCGCCAGGAAATGTCCTCGCCTGCACTCACCAGCCCTCCCACCCCCCCAGTGCAGGAACCCTGAAGGGGCTGTGGGCAGCTTGAAAATGGCCCTCAGCACCTCACCCAGGCTGGCCAGGCACACCAGCAGGTAGACATCCCCCCTCCCAAGGTGTCCCAGACTGCAAGAGGGCACAGGCTGGGCTGAGGGACCTCCCCCACCACTGAGTGCACAAATTTTTGTGCACCAGGCCCCTATTCCTATAATATAGACCAGGGATTGGTAAACCGTTCTCTTTTAAAATTAACATAGTGAAAGTTTTAGGCTTTGTAGGCTACATGGTCTCTGTCACAACTATGTATCATTGTCATTATAGTGAGAAAGTAGTCATAGACAACAGACAACAAATGGATGTGCCTGTGTTCCAATAAAACTTTATTTAATAACAGGTGGTAGGCTGCATTTGGTCCATGGGGTGTAGTTTGTCCTACTCCCACCTATAGACCCTTGTTTCTCAAAGTTTTATCTGACGCCTAGATGCAATTGCTGGAACTTGTTATACATCTCAGACTCCACTATGGACCTACTAAATACGAATCATTTAACAGTTTCATTGTATATTCACATTCAAGTTTGAGAAACATAACTGGAAAACACTGAAAGGTTTTAAGCCTGAGAATAAAATAATCAGCTTTATTCCAGCTGCAATGTGAATCTTTCTGAACATTCCCCTGCCAACTTTGTTCAAATCCTAGCTTGAACCTAACTCACCCATGAAACCACTTGCCACACATCTGTAAAGATTACTTCCTTCTTTAATGTCATAGAGCATTAAAAACCATGTTTTATCATTTGTTTCTGTGACTTAAGTTATAATCTATTCAAGAATAAAACTATATCCATGAATCTTTTGTATTTCCCACAAAACCTAACAATGAACTCCATGGAGGAAAAGGTGTATTCCAAAAAGAATCTGCCAGTTTTGTAATTGGAGTAAGTAATTTAGACTGGGGCTACAGAGTTATTAACTGTGACACTGGTATCACTGTAGGGTGCATAGTTTCTTATGGCACAGAAGCCAGCTACCATTGGGCTGGGAAATTCTCTAAAAAAGTGAACCTCTATGCCATGAGTACTCTTGGATGCAAGAGGGCTGGGTCAGAGAAATTGCATGGCTCAGAAAAAAAGTTTGGAGAAAGAAAACAACTCAGAGCTAGGGCATCAACCTTGGATATTTCTTCAACTCTTTTAAGTCTGCTCTCAGAAAAATCCATCAAAACTTTGTTTCAGGGAGAACCAAGATGGCTGCATGAGGTACATACCTAAATGCGCAGCCTCCACAGCTATATTATAAAAATACAACTATACAGATAAACGGCCATCCTCCAGAACCAAGGGAGGGGAAACTTTACAACTAGAAGGCAAGAGGAGTGCAGTGAGACTGAGTAGAAGCTCCCAGTGCCAAAACTGAGAGGTACGGACACGTGGAACGGAAGCAACGGCACGGGTGAAAGCGTGGCGGTGGCTGCACCTGGGTCCGCAGCTTGGAAGGAGATTATAAACTCTGGGGTTGCACTGAATGTGAGGTGGGCTGTAGGGCAACGGGGCAGAAAACCAGTGGCATTCTAGCAGTGCTGTTCACAGCTATCACTGATGCGGAGATTCGAGGACTCAGAGATGCGCAGACCCCAGCGCTTGGAGGTGCCAAATCCAGGAGAAGCTGTGGAGTCAGTGGAGGAGCAGCCATTGTGGGTTGCTCCGCCCCGGTGATTCTGAGACCCCACCCTACCCCACCTACAACCCCGCCCAAGCTGTGTGCCTGCCTGCCTTCAGCATAACCTAAGGGTCTGCAGCTGGGATAGAACTCCAAAAGATCTAAACCTCAAACAACGAGGAGAAAGGCCTGCAGGTCATTTCCTCCCAGTTATACCTCCCAGTGATAACTACAACAAGACTGTGCACCCAGCCTTCAAAGGCATACAACAAGAGTGTCCACCCCAGGTGATTGGGGAGGCTGAATCACTGGGCCCTATAGGACACCTAGCACAGAAAGCCACTCTATCAACGAGCAGCCAAAATGCAGAGACTAAGAAACAGGTCACAAAAGACAGAAATGGAGGAACGTAAACGACTGGATATAGAGTTCAAAACCACGGTTATTAGGTTTTTCAAGAATTTTCTAGAGACTGCTGATAAATTTAGTGAGACCCTCAAGGATATGAAAAAGGACCAGCTAGAAATTAAGCATACACTGACTGAAATAAAGAATAATATACAGAGACCCAACAGCAGATGAGAGGATAGCAAGAATCAAGTCAAAGATATGAAATATGAAGAAGCAAAACCCACGCAGCCGGAAAAGCAAAAAGAAAAAAGAATCAAAAAATAGGAAGATAGTGTAAGGAGTCTCTGGGACAACTTCAAGTGTACAAACATCAGAATTATAGGGGTGCCAGAAGAAGAGAGAGAGCAAGATATTGAAAACCTATATGAAGAAATAATGACAGAAAACTTCCCCCACCTGGTGAAAGAAATAGACTTACACGTCCAGGAAGCATAGAGAACTTCAAACAAAAGGATTCCAAGGAGGACCACACCAAGACACATCATAATTAAAATGCCAAGAGCAAAAGACAAGAAGAGAATCTTAAAAGCTGCAAGAGAAAAGCAGTTACTTACCTACAAGGGGACACCCATACGACTGTCAGCTGATTTCTCAACAGAAACTTTTCAGGCCAGAAGGGAGTGGCAAGAAATATTCAAAGTGATGAATAGCAAGAACCTACAACCAAGATTACTCTATCCAGCAAAGCTATCATTCAGAATTGAAGGTCAGATAAAGAGATGCACAGACAGAAAAAAGCTAAAGGAGTTCATCACCACCCAACCAGTATTATATGAAATGCTGAAAGGTATCTTTTGAGAAGAGGATGAAGAAAAAGTAAAGATAAAAATTATGAACAACAAATACATATCTATCAACAAGTGAATCTAAAAATCAAGTGAATAAAAAATCTGATGAACAGAATAAACTGATGAATAGAATAGAATCAGAGACATAGAAAGGGAGTGGACTGACAATTTTGGGGGGTAAAGGGTGTTGGGGGTGTGGGAAGAGAACGGACAATAATCGTATACCTATGGATGAGGACAGCAGGGGGGTAAGGACAGAGAGGGTGGGGTGGGAAGTGGGAGTAGGGGAGCTATGGGGGAAAAAGAGGAATAACTGTAATAATCTGAATAATAAAGTTAAAAAAAAGAATGATTTACAAAAAATAAAAATTAATAAAAATTAATTAAAAAAACAAAAACAAAACTTTGTTTCACTGTATCCTGTGCAGTTCTCAAATCAAAGCCCAAAAGTATGTTTGGGTTCACTTGAGAAATTTATGGAAATTGTTATAATCTTGTTATCATCAATCAAAGGTATCCAACATCCCAGGGTCATCTCATTTTCTGCTTGGTGGGAATGGAATGGAGTGTGGGGTGTGGAAATGGGTCTAAGTTGACCCTTTATTATTATTATTTTTATTTTTTTAAGTTTTAATTTATTGTTTAAAGTATTAAAAATAATAGTACATATGTCTACTTTTTTTCCCCATTGACCTTCCCCCGGCCTTCCCTACCCCTTGGCACATGCCATTACCCCACCCCCCCACCCCAGTGTTTTGTGTCCATTGGTTATGCTTGCATACAAGTCCTTCAGTTGATCTCTTACCCTTGCCTCCCAACCCAAGACTCCCCAGCCTTCCTGCTATAATTTGACAGTCTGTTTGATGTCTCTCTGCCTCTGTGTATCTATCTTTTTGTTCATTAGGTTATAATGTCCTTTATTATCCATAAATGAGTGCGATCATGTGGTATTTTTCTTTCACTGCTTGGCTTATTTCACTTAGCATAATGCTCTCCAGTCTAGTATTCCATTGTGTAGATGTACAATAGTTTTCTTATCCACTCATCTGCTGATGGGCATTTAGGCTGTTTCCAAATCTTAGCTATTGTAAAGTGTGCTGCTATGAACATAGGGGTGCATATATGCTTTATGATTGGTGTTTCTGTATTCTAGACAGGAAACCATAAAATCCTACAAGACTCTATAGGAAGCAAAATTGCAGACATATGTCATACCACTATCTTTACAGACACAGATCCTAAGGCAAGAGAGACTAAGGAGAAAATAAACAAATGGTACTACATCAAAATAAAAAGCTTCTGCACAGCAAAACAAACCATCAACAAAACAGCAAGAAAGCCCACTGCATGGGAGAACCTATTTGCCAATGTTATCTCCAATATGGGTTTAATCTTCAACATTTACAGGGAACTCATACAACTTAACAAAAGGAAGATAAACAATCCAACAAAAAAATGAGCAAAGGACCTAAATAGACACTTTTCGAAAAGAGGACATTCAGAAGGCCAAGAGACATACGAAAACATGCTCAAAGTCACTAATCATCAGAGAGATGCAAATCAAAACAACAATGAGGCACTCCATCATACCTGTCAGAATGGCTATCATGAACAAATCAACAAATGACAAGTGCTGGAGAGGATGCAGAGAGAAATGAACCCTCCTTCACTGCTGCTGGAAATGCAGGCTGGTGAAGCCATTGTGGAAAACAGTATGGCATTTCCTCAAAAATTTAAAAATGGAACTGCCATTTGACCCAGTAATACCACTTCTAGGAATATATCCTAAGTTGACCTTTTAGGCTCATTCTTTATCTCTTGGGTGATTTTGCATAAAAATAAAGATGAGCTCCCAGTTCTCCAAGAAAATTTCTTGACTGGAATACTCAAGATTTGAGGCGCTTACCCCCTCTCTCTGGATAGGCATAGGTCTGGAATAACTTACCAGAGCCAAGGTTCTGGATGCTAGGACAAGGAATGGAGTAGAACAATGCTTCTGGCCCAAGGGCAGTATAACAGAACCAAGAAGTAAGAACTGAGAGACTATGTGAGGGCACAACCAGAATTACAAAGACTGTCTGGTATTTCGAGAAAAAACGAGAACCTTAAAGCAGAGAGAGCACATGGCTAAGGGAAGGTAGACGGCAGACCCAGGACTGATTCCCAAAAGTATGGATGTAACTACAAGAGTTTACGGGGCGTCAGATGCCTCTCCTGTAGGAGAAGCTGCTACAAACACTCTGCATATCAGAACAATAGCAGTGTATATCTCTAGTTTTACAGGGCACAAGATAAAAAGGACAGTGTCAGCCTATTTACCCCATAGTTGCTCTATATAATGGATATCATAATACTTTAAAAATACTTTTAAAAACTTTTTCCACAAATGGTTTTAGCAAGATTTAGATTCATTACTGTTTAAAAGAAAACAGCTTTAAATTCTCTTCCCTGGCCAACTAAGTCCTTCCCCATGCTCATTTATAACGAAAACTGGCACTAAAACATACAGAAATCCCATCAGAATTGAGGCTTGGCAGCCACAGTTCAATTTAATGTCTCAATATTATCAGGTTTTCTTCAAAAAAATTTCATCAGGGAGGCATTAGGAAAGCAACAGGTTAGCTTTTCAGAAACTGCCTATAAAATGGTACAATAAATTACT
Organism: Murina feae; assembly: GCA_004026665.1. Lineage (NCBI taxonomy): Eukaryota > Metazoa > Chordata > Mammalia > Chiroptera > Vespertilionidae > Murina > Murina feae. The sequence goes on from PVJC01046681.1 coordinate 10,234, forward strand.
ACAATGGAATAAAGTTAACTTTGAGCACAATATACTAGGCATTAGCACTCTATACAGATGATCTCACTCTTCTCATAAAACCCTTTCAAGATAATGTATTCCCCATTTTATAGATGAGGAAGTTGAGGCACCAAAGGGGCCAGAGCCAATCTGACTCTGCTTTTAACTAGCACACCATGCTGTGTGCCAATTAACCTAGGGAACTCTGCCTTCTGAAGTGATCATTTGTCTTGTAACAGAATATCATCATCAGTGCAAAAAGGTTGTTTGAGACATTCCCCTATTATGACTGGAATAAAGTACCTTTAATTAAACTTAATGCTGAAACTTATAGGTTGTTTTGTTTTTATAATGCACATCAGCCTAAATGTTTCTACAAAGATAACATTTCCATCCATTATCTCTAGGTATTTTCTTGTAAAAAGAAAACTACCATATTCCAGTAACATTGAATTTAAGTGACATGCAATGATTTGCATAATATTTTAGCCCACACAGTTTTTATGTGAATGTTTCAGACTAGAATATGTTGAAATCACAATAAAAAATAAAGATGAATGTACTGAAAATGTAGCAATTAATCAATCAATTTTAACATGTTAAATGAAAATTAAAGCTCTTTTTAACAGAACAAGCTTTTTTTTTTTTTAATGCTTGCTTCAGAAAACCAATAGGGAAAATGGTTAAGTAAAATGTGTTACTCATTAAAGACAGTGGCTGTTTTTAAGAGTATATATATGTGTATTATTTATTTAAGTTATCTTTAAGAAACATGAGAACTATGAAATTCTGAGAATTCTTATTGATAGATCTTGTTGGAATCTATAGAAAACTTTCAAAAACAGTTCATTGCCTTATTCCTTGAAAATCATACTTGCTTTGTCAGGCTGGCGAAGCTCAGTGGTTAAACTGTCAACCTATGGACCAGGAGGTCAGGGTTCGATTCCCGGTCAGGGCACATGACTGGGTTGTGGGTTCAAACTCCAATGTGGAGCGTGCAGGAGGCAGCCAATCAATGATTCTTTCTCATCATTGATGTTTCTATCTCTCTCTCCTTCTCCCTTCCTCTCTGAAATAAAAAATATATATACCTTTTAAAAATCAAATTTGCTTTAATTGTATATTCTGCCTTTTATACGCTTTTGTTATTTCCATAAATTATGAATGTAAAAGAAATATGGACCATTTAAGAATTTTGACTATAAGAAGCTACAAAGTGCCTGGAATATTTTAATGAACTTTAAAGATAAATAAATTAACTTACTGAGTATCAATTATGTAATAATTATACTATTTGTTCTCTTATACACATTATCAAGAAGTTGTGTGATGCATATTGCTATATCCATTTTATAGCTGAGAGAGCTAAGTCACAAAAAAACTCAAATTATCATTTGAATATTCTTCTTCATATTACAAATATTTTTGAATTATTACTGACATCAAGCAAAAATCCTTTGGATCAAATAGATCTAGAATAATCTGGAGTGAAGTGAAAATTAGGTCAGAATAAATTATTATGATAATGATGTTGATAATATTTAAAGGTTTTCAATGTGCCAGGCATTATGTAAAGCATAATTAAGAAACTTGTCTCACTTCAAAGTTAAATATCTTAATTTTCCCAGGATTGGACACAAAAGTGTGTAGGAAAAATTGTTAAACTTAACTTTATATAGTACATTATAAATCTATTAAAATTATGGCTATGAAACCTATAAATAATGGAAAATGCTTATGATAGAGTTGAAATATATATATATCCTATATAATAAAGAGGGAATATGCAAATTGACCATCACTCTGGTCAATTTGCACCCACAGCTGAGGCTGAGTTCCCATAACGAGCCTTGAGGAGCAATCAGCAGGGACCTGAGGCTGCGCGCTCACCCACCTCCTGCATGGGGCTTGACAGGGGACCTCAGGTTGCTCTCCCTGCCCTGGCACCAAGCCAGAGGAACTCAGGCTGCACCCTCTTCCCTGCTGCCAGGCCGGGGGACATCAGGCCATGTCCCCCGACCCAGCAGGACTTGATGGGGGCCCTCAAGGTGTGCCCTCCGCCCTGGTGCTGGGCCAGGGGACCTCAGGCCATGCTCCCCACCCCAGCACCAGGCCAGGGGACTTCGGACTGTGCCCCCTGCCCTGGCGCCAGGCTGGGGGATCACAGGCCACTCCCTCCATCCAGCAGGGCTTGATGGGGGACCTCAGGCCATGCCCCCCTGCCCTGGCACCCAGGGGACATCAGGCTGCAGCCCTCCACCTGGCAGGGCTTAACAGGGTGGGACCGGCTGGGTCTGGATCTAGCCCAATGAAGGGGGGCCGTCCAGGTTTGGGTCTCGAGCGATTTTGAGGTGCATGTGGGTGGTTGAAGACTTGACTCTGGGTTCCATGGTGCACCCCAGACTCTGACAGGAGGAAGATTTTCATATATGTTTCACTAATTTTCTTTAATCTCTGACACTTCTATTAAAGAGAAAGGGCAAATAGCAATATTAAAATATTTTCTCTAATTAATCCCCTTTTAATGTGCACGAATTTTGTGCACTGGGCCACTAGTGAGTGTGTGTGTGTGTGTGTGTGTGTGTGTATTACATTGTTACAAACATATAAAAACAACCTTAAAGACTAGAACAACAAATATATTTGGTAGGTAGAATTCTAAAATTATCTCAAGAGGCCTATCCCCTTGTTGAAATCTATGAATATGATAGAATTTCACTCCAAAGATTATAGCATCTATATATATATATAAAGAGCCAGGGGCTGTGACAACTGAAACAACTGGATGACTGAACAGCAGGTTAAGTGGGGTGACCAGGCCAGTGGGGGGGAGAGGGCAGTGAGGGATGAACAAATGACTGAACAGTAGGCTGTGTGGGGTGACCAGGCCGGCAGGGGGCCAGTGAGGGGTGACCAGAAGGAGGGGCAGTTAGGAGTGACCAGGCTAGCAGAGGGGGCCAGTTGAGGGCAAATAGGTCA
>PVJC01046682.1:0-13224 GCA_004026665.1 Murina feae
GATACGGAGGTTAATACTAAAAGCGTCAGCTCAGCCTGGCCGGTGTGGGTCAGTGGTTGAGTGTTGGCCTATGAACTTGGAGGTCAGGGTTTGATTCCTGATCCGGGCACATGGCCGGGTTGCAAGCTTGATCCCCAATAGGGGGCATGCAGTAGGCAGCCAATGAATGATTCTCTCTTATCATTGATGTTTCTATCTCATTCCTCTCCCTTCCGCCCTCTGAAATCAATAAAAACATATTAACAAATATATATCAGCTCAGACGCTTGAAAGTGGTTCATCTGGAGAAGAGGCCATGGGGGAACTCTGTCTTCACAAATACAGACTCAAACTAGCCTCACCGAATGCTGACTCACCCACCTCCCCCTCCCTTCTTAATCATTCAGCCCTCAGGACAGTGAGGTTCTGTTCTGCACCGAATAGTCTCAGGAACAGATCCTACTGACTATTGAGACAGTTTCCAATCCAACTAAACATAACATCTAGTCTCAATGGCGTTTTAGCTCCGGACCCAGAAAAGCAGAACGACCCCACAGAACAAATCCTTGTGAAATTGCACAGAGCAACTCCATGGCTGACATCAGAACAAAGGCTGGGATCAGTTACCCTACCCTAGCACCAGCTAGTCAGCAGTCACCATGATTAGTGATCTTTCCTGTATAACCCACGCCCGGGAAGCCCTGGGGAGCCAGGTCTGTGAGCAGGAGCCACCTGTGACTCCGGGCATGGCGCTGTCTCCTTCAGAAATCCTTACTTTCCTGGCTGCCGACTCCTGTGGGGCCTCAGTGGGCTCTCATGCGCACAGGCCGATGGTACCGTTCAGCCTGGTAACAGCATTACTTTAGTAAAAATTAAAGTAAAAAAGTATCAACAAACAGAAAAGGCCCACATGGCTTGTCTCTCTGAACTAGGAAATTAAACTAAGCGATGAATGTTTTATAACATGATAGCATGTGATTCTAGCCAGTATTGCTTGAGGCACTTTGAGCTCAGAGCCAGAAAGTCCTGTTTTTACACATGAAGGGAAGCTCAGCATGAGCTCAGCGATGGACACTTCCCGGGGTGGGAAGGTCACAGCCACATAAGAGAAGCTGTTCTTATTGATGGCTAAATTCCAGATGCAACCTGAAATTTCAGTTTTTCATGCGCATATGCAATGATGCAGAGGGAGAAATCTTGAGAACTAAGAAATGTATCTGCAACATCACATTTAAACTTCCTGGTGTGGAACCCAGCCAAAGCTAAGGTAGAGAGAAGACTGATCCCAAGAGTGGGGACTTGAAATTCAAAGGTGTTGACCTGTTAGTCACTGTCCCCACTGATTTCAGCTTTCGGTTGCACATATTCCAGTCTTAATCATTGTTGATATACTCAGTTGAGTAGGTATCCAACAGTCACTAAAGAAACCTGCTGAAAGAAGACCCACAGGGTGGGGTGGGGTGGGGTGGGGTGAGGTGGGGTAGAGTGGAGAGCAGACAATTACATTCCACACTCCAAATGGGTCCAAAGAATCAACTGCTGAATGTGAAATAAACACTTGAACTCCTGAGAGCAAACTGAAAACATTTTCAAGGAAACAGGAAATGAATTCAAATATTGCAAATAATTCCCAAGCTTTCTCTCGCTCTCCCTCCCTCTTCCCCTCTCCCCCCACAAATCTTGTTTTGGCTTCAAGTTACCTTTCCACCAGTCTGTTCAGATTTTAACTTTATGGTGTGATCATTTAAGCTTTGGTGGGTGCCCAGCAATAATTTGAGCTGGCCTGTCAACACACCAAACCCATTACAATTTCCCATTTGCATCGCTAAAATCTAAAGCACTGAAGGGATTCAATGTCAAGGCAGTCCTCTAGTCACACAGTCTCAGGGAATCCCCCCTGCCCCCCCCCCCCCCTTGAGTAGAGTCGCTGTGGGCATTTAAATTGTGAAAACCAAATGTGTGATTTGTGGAAAAGTAATCACAATAGTTCCTTGAAAGACGAGGTCTTCTGTGTTTTACTAAGTTTGTTTCTTAAAATTTATTTTTAAATTTATATATAGTAAAATTCACTCTTTTTTTGGTGTATAGTTCCATGAGTTTTAACACATTGTCAACCTTAAAAATTCAACAGCCAGTTAATTTTGCCAGCAAAATGGGTTTATTGGGGAATAGCAGAGAATTATGATTGGTATAAGCAAGCTATAGCAAAATTCACAGACAACTCAGGTGAGCGAGGGAGAGGAGCATTATTTTACAGAGCGAAAGGAGGATGTGGGTGGGGTTGTTTGGAGGAAAGTCTATTGGAGGAAAGTGAATGTTCAGGGTGGTGGCAGTTCCTCACTGGCTGAGTTGCTGGACGAGTGAAGTAGTGTTGGCATGAAGGTCTCCTCCTGTCCAGGTCTGTAATTGACAATTCTTCCTGTTGTTGGCATCTCTAATTGATGTCCAGTGGTAGTGCATGAGGGTCCCCCGTGAACCCCCCAACTCCGTTTTAAATGTAGTTTCTCACATGTATAGATTCCTGTGACCCCACAGCGGATGGTCCCATCATTCCGGAGTCCTTCGTGCTGCCTCACACATAATGCCTGGACCCACGCACTTGCCCTGCACCCCTGAAGTCTTGCCTTTTCCAGAATGCCATATAAATTAACTCATTCAGAATGTAGCCATTTGTGCCTAGCTTCTTTCCCTTGGCATAACATGTTTGAGAGTCATCCATGTTGCCTGCATCAGCATTTCATTGTAAAATAAGTACAGAGTCAGAAGAGGTTGCCAAGGCAGTGCCACGTGGTTTCCTGGACCCTCAGCCAGTTTCTTCCAGTGATTGCATCTGACATAACTACAGTGCAGGATGGGTTTCAAGAAACAGACACCACTGCCAGGTGTGCCGTTCATTCTGTCACATGCACAGACACGTGCAGCCACCACGCCAGCCAGCACACAGAGCTCTCCCCTCACCAACAGATGTCCCCAGCGCAACCGCTATGTGGTCACCTCCTGCTGCCCCCCACCCCATTCCTTACCCATGGCAACCACTGGTCTCTTCTCCATCTCTATAGCATTGTCATCTCGAGAATGGATTATAAATCAAATCGTACAGCACCTGACCTTTTGGATTAGTTTCTTCCTCAGCACAACGCCCCTGAGGAGCTGTTCATTCCTTCTTATTGCTAAGGTGTGTTCCATTGTAGATGTGTGACTGTTTGTTTAGTAGTCACCTGTTGATGGACATTTGGATTATTTCCAATGTTTTGCAAGTATGAATAAAGCTTCTATAAATATTTGCATATAGACATTCTGTTTCTCTGGACTAATACCTAGGAGGGGAATGGCTGAGTCATATGGTAAGTAAATGTTTGTAAGGAACAACCACACTGTTTTCCAAAGTGGCTGTATCATTTGCATTCCCATCAGCAATGCATGAGGATTCTAATTAGCTGTTCCTCATCCTTGCCAGCACTCGGTGGGTTGTTTTTGTTTTTTGTTGTGTTTTTTTTTTTTGTGTGTGTGTGTGTGTGTGTGTTGTTTTTTTGGGGGGAGGGGGGCGTTGTTAGCCCTTCTAATAGATGTGAAGTGGTATCTCATTGTTTTAATTTGCATCTATCAGGATAGATTTGGAGTAAGAAAAAGGAAAACTCTGTTTGAGGAAACATTACTTTGATTTATCTACTTCATAAATTTGTATTTTCATTTATCATCGAATCTAAAAAAGGTCGCAAAGAGTCGCCAGGTCCAACCCAGGTCTCAGAAACATGAAAATGGAAAGTCTATGGAGACAGTTACCTTCTGTTTTAAATGCTGTGCTGAGTGAAAAAAGTTAATCTAGTCCCCGTTAATTACCTCAAATAATTATGCAAAATGTATACTACAGAGGCACTGTGTGGATACAAACTGTGTTCCTTGAATTACTTTCGAGGGCATTGAGAACACGTGGTGTCCTAAGGAATCCCGGTGGCACGCATCTGTTGAAAAGGCATCAGCAGGGCTTCAGTGGGAAATGCACTGGAGTGGAAGTTTGAAAGTCTGATCTCCTCTGGAAAAGGAAGGTTTGGGTTCCCTTCAGCCACATTCCCTGGTCCTGGGCGGGAAGGGACCCTGCCTCCACGCTCCTCCTCCCACCCCTTCCCAGTGCCAACTGGACGGGTTTGGTCCCTCCTGTAGGTTTGGGGGTATTCTGTGACCTCAGGGGCGGCTTAATGTCATGACGAGAGTGTCAATCAGGAGTCAAGAGGCCAAGCTGAGCTGTGGGCTTCGATTTCCTCCTTCATTAGACAAGGTTTTCTTCTGCTCAATGGTACAAGATTCTAGGAACTGCTTCTGAGTTTGAGGAGGAACAGCCACATCCCATCCTAGATGCGGAGGTGAGAGGGGGCCTCCTCTCTCCTCTAGTTCCACTGGCCTTTCTTGCCCTCCCCATGCACTGGGCCTTGTCTGCAGGTTTGTGGGTGAGGAGACAGGCCATGCTGGCAGCATTACAGGGCAGACAGGCACCTTGGGACGGAGCTGGGGGGAGGGAGGAGCGCAGAGCCAGAGGGAGGCCGGAGAGGCCAGGTCAGTGCGGGAGGTAGGGCCCACCAGGCCGCCCAGGAAGTATCAGACACAGACAGACAGTTCTGGGCAGTGGGATAAGCAGACAGCATGCCCTCACCCTCACCATGTCGTTATCTGGGGACATCCCTCCAGATGGCTTGGCCCAGGAACTGGAAGGAGAGGAGTGTCTTTTGAAATTAAAATGGCACAGGCGGTACCAGTGACATTCAGTAGAGGAAGGCACATTCCTGTGTGACACTCAAGGCCGTGGCTTTCTGAAGCAGGAGGCACTAGGATGCTGAGGCATATCCTGTTTTTTTTTGGGGGGGGGGGAGCCTGGAAACAGCCCAAGCACCTGTCTTGCCTCCTCTCACAGACCTTACGTTTACTCCTAGCCCAGCAGAAGCAGCAGAGGCAGAGGCAAGCACACAACAGCTGGCCACAGCCCCAGCCTGCAGTGTGCCAGACTCAAAGGGACAGGGCTCAGGCTCCTGGGACATTGTGGGAGGGGTTGGGTTTCCCCAGAGAAGGCTCTGGCCCTGGGTCGGATGGGATGTCCCTGTGGAGGGCAGGAGGGGTGTCACTCCAGGTGGAGATCTGGAGGAGAGGCCAGCGTTCCTGAAACACGCTCAGGTGGAACTCTGGGGTGTCTCCTCTGGGGACAGTAGCCTTCCCAGAGGGAGGGAGGCACCCCCACGCAGAGGCTTTAGTAGCCCCGCCCTCGTGGCACCAGAGGCGATGGGGTGCATCAGGCAAGCATACAGAGAGACCCTCCTTCTCCTGCCCTAATTCCACGTGACTTCACGCGTGGGCATTTTCCTTAGGTCAGAGGCAGCCGGCCCTGTAACACCTTATTGAACCAGAATTCTCTGTGCCTGTACTCTCCCTGGTGGGTCTCTTCCGTTTCCTCCCTCACGGTGCCCGGGGACTGACGATGTACAGTTGTTAGCTCTGTTGCTTAACACCTGTGAAGTTCTGCATACCAGCGAGTAGATGGCCGTGAGTTCTCATCCCAACAGCACGATTGGCTCCTGACTTTCGGGTAACCGAGCTGTCCTCTGAGCTGTCACCACACCCACCTCCTTTCATCCACACGGAGGAAAAGAGCCTCCGCTTAGCACAGGCCCAGCCCGGTGTCCTGCAGGGCGTTCCACGTCCCCAGCATCCCTGGGGAAGCGAGGCAGCCCCTGTAAGTGCTGCTGCTAACAACGCCCGGGCCCGCAGCACTCACCTCCAGGAGCCCGTCTTGCTCTGTCCCCTGGGGGCCCGTAAGCCCAGGGCAGTGCTCTGGGGGCCGCCACAACCCTCTGCCTCTTCTTTCTCCTTGAATTTCCTTTTACTTTAACTATTTGTGGAATCACAGGGTAGTTGAGAAGTTTCTCCAACCCAGTTCTCTAGATGTGGGTAAGGTTACACCGTCCTAGCAGGACCACCCTGGTCTTGACCTCCAGAGAATAAGGCGTCCATATACCCCTCTCCCGCCCCCGCCCCCACCCCCGGAACCTGGGTGCAGACACCATTGCTATGGTTGACCATCATTCAAGGTGTGTTTTCTTCTTGGGTATGTAGACATTTAGACTGTTTCTCAAATCAGTTTTCCATCTGGCATTTTCGGCGGTGAACTGCTTTTACCATCGGGTGGGATTCCCTCTCCGTTAAGGTCCTTGTCCTCCATCCAAGTCTAGCGGGTTTTGTTTGTGTTTTACGAAGTCTTGGTTAGGCATCATCTTCTGTGGATCATTTAATTGATGGGCCCCCCTCAGCCTTCTCTTCTTCACATTACAGAATTTTATTTCTTTCTCCTTACAGAGGGGCCCCACGCCCACGGGAGATGCGACCAGAGTGAAGAAGTAAGGCTGTTTCCTCTCAGTGACTAAAGCAAAGGCAGCCAAGTTCCATATCCCATGGTCCAGGGTCAGCAGGCACCCCGCGGTTGGTCTGATTCTGGCCATTGCCGGGGTGTAAATCTAGTTGTCAGTGGGCTCCTTTATATAGAGTCCTTCCAGTCCAAGACGAACCCTGGGAGGCTGGGACAGGCCCAGGCAGACCCAACCCTGAGCCCTGCTGAGGCCATGGCAGCTTCCCGGGGAAGCCTCTGCGGGCGCCTGCTTGCCCACAGCGGGCTCGTTTCGGAAGGATCCCGCAGCTCACCTCTCGCTTCTCTCAAGCGCAGGTCACCTGCTGGGGAAGCCCCCGCTGACCCCCAGGGCACCCACTGGTGGGTGTGCCAAGAGGCTCTGTCTACAAGATGGATGAGATCTGGCTCTATTCTAAGGAACTGAAATGCTTCATTTAGTCAAAGACTGTGATACAAATAGCCTTCTGTGGGAGCTCGATTAAGAATATGCAGTTAGGAGAAATTTTTCTGCTCTTAAGAGATTAATTGAAGTAGAGTTTTTAGAAAAGGTCTTATTTCCCTCGTCTTCCCATTGGTGACGTGCGCAGGCAGACATGGCTACTTTTTGCTGCCTCCACAGACGGAGTAGCAGCCTCACGTGGGGTGGGAGCATTTCTTAGCTAACTGACCCCCCAGCGGGGCTGTTGCATCTTTGTATGGTGCTGAGTGACTGGACACCTGCCCGAACCTGAGTGCGTTTCATTCTTTGAGTTTGGTGCCTGAATGTTTGTGTGAGCAACAGGGAGTAGCCGAGTTTCCCCTTGTACCTTCCAGGTCAGGGGACAGAAATCTTTTCTGTAAAGAACAGACAGCAGGTGTTTTAGGCTTCGTGGGCCACACTTCCTCTGCGGCAGCTACTCAGCTCTGCTGGGATGGTGGTGGGCAGGCGGCCACAGAGAGTATGCAAAAAAGGGCTTGGCTGTGGTTCCAATAAACCTTTATTTTACAGGCTCACTTTGAAGGCTGTAGTTTGCCCACTCCTGCTCAGGAGTCAGAGAGAGGACAGTCCTTCCCTCTCCGTCACTGTTTTCAGGTGATGCCTGGGAACGGTTTGTTCATTCAACACATATTTACTGGGCGGTCTGCTACGAGGCCAGGCTCTGTGATGTGAGTTTAGGAGAAAACAGAATATACAAAGGTTCCTGGCTCATGGGACTTACATGGAAGCAAGGAGAACGGTGTGAGCGCAGAGAGGACTATGAAGGAGCCACTGCAGAATTTTGAACTGAGAACGGCATGGTCTAACAAGTTCTGCTGAAAATAAACATAAGCTATCTTGATAATAGAATAAAGACAGATGCAAGGATACCCTTTGGGGGCGTGGGGGCGTGGGGAGAGCAGTAACCCAGGAGGGAGAGACAGTGGTGGCATGCACTGGAGTGGTGTCAGGGAAGACAGCGAGGAGTATTTGGATTCGGGTATACTTTGAAGGTAGAGCCAGCTTGATTTCCTAATGGACACGGTAAGCCTGAGATAAAGGAGTCAAGGATGTTCTGGGCCCAGCAATTGGCCTATGGAATCGCCTCTGACTGAGACGGGGAATCCTAAGGGTGGACGCAGAGTCACACGTGCTAGCTTTGAAATTCCTCTCAGTCATCCAAGTGGATATAGTCAAGCCTGGCATTTGGGAGAGAGGTCTGAGCTGCAGAGGACACATTTCTATGTCGTCATCATGGGATAATAATGGCATTTGAAGTGATGGGCTCCGGTGTGGTCGCCATGGAAACGGAAGTGGCTAGAGACAAGAGGAGTGCCAAGACCCGGGGGCGCTCCAGTGTTAAGACATTGGGGAGAAGAGATTGAAAGCGGTGACGAGTGAGCCGGGAAGAGGAAACCAAGACAGCGCAGTGCCTGGAGGCCAAGCAGAGAAAGCGCATCATGGAGGAGGGAGTGATCTCCTGGGACAAGTCCTGCGTGTAGGTCTGGATCCGTTGTAAGATGAAGGCTGAATGTTGACCGTTGGATCTGGCAATTTGGTGGTGCTTACTGACTGTGAAGAGAGCAGTTTATGTGGGGGAGAAGCTGGCCTGATTGGAGGGGTTTGGCTACCCAGAGGAGCAATTTAATGGGGGGTGGGGTGGGAGGAAAGAAGTAGGGTTAAAAGATTTTTTTGTTGTTTTTAAAATATATTTTTTATTGCTATTGAGAGAGAGAGGAAGGGGGAGAGAGATAGAGATGGAAACATCAATGAGAGAAACATTGATTGGCTGCCTCCTGCATGGCCTCCACTAGGGGTGAAGCCTGCAACCTGGGCATGTGCCCTGAGCAGGAAAAGAACCGGTGACCTCTTGGTGCGTGGTGGACCCTCAGCCACTGAGCCACGCGGCCAGGGCTTTGTTGTTGTTTTGGATATTATAGGAGAAGTAGTGCGTGTTTGTACAATGGAAACAATCCAGTAGAGAACAAAAATTTGATAATGAGGGAGAGAGGGAAGAACTGCCAGAAAGGCGTCCTTTAGTAGGTGAGAAAGATGGGGTCTGTACGCAAAAGGAGGTTTCGGCTTTAGACAGCTGCTTCGAGGACTTCAGCTTCTGGCCATGAAGGAGTACTTGGTACGGGGCTCTCCATGTACAGCTAGAAAACCAGGAAAGATTGTTACGGCTTCCTCTTTCACTGAGGACTCTGAGGCCGCCAGCAAAGAGCTTCCAGAGATCCCCACCATCAGCCCCTCCAGCATCCACATCCACACGCTCTGCCGCCCCTGTGCCCTTATCTGGACCAGCTTCTGGCTTCACTGATGGTCTGCCTATTGTTTGTCCCTTTTCTATGTTGACCTCGGCTCTGATCTGTAATATTTCTTCTTTCTGGTCAGTTTGGAGCATACTTGGCCTGTAAGAGAGGAAAGGAGCTAGGACCCCAGCTGGTATGGCTGAAGACGCGCCTCAACGAAATCCGTCTCCCAGAGAGAGTCTTTGAGCAAGTCAGACATAGAGATTGGCTCCCAGCGCACCGAGATGACAGTCACTTTTAGGGTGGGATCGTGGGGTTCATCATCCCCACGTGTTCTGCTCTGGCCTGGCCTCTGGGCTGTTGGTTTGTGAGGTGCAAACGACCCTCTTCCACTAGCACCTGAAAATTCTGCTGGGCCTTGTGTGAAAGGTCAGGTCAGGAGCTGTGGAAGCAAGTTGTCTGTGTATTCATCAAAAGGCCGAGCAGTTCACAGAGGACTGCTGGTTGCCCTGGCAACCTCACAGCCTCTAGACAGGGCTCCAAATAGACAAGAGGTGAGGACAGCAGGCAGCGTCTATAGGATGGTTTTCTGTGCCTGAGTCGCCCCTGACAGCAGTCACAGCTACAGCCTGGACGCGAGAGGCCATGCTGGAAGCCTGTGTAACACAGACTAGTCCACAGCCAATCTGGTGTGACTGGCTGAGCAGCGGGTCACGGTTGCTTTTCCCTGACACGGCCCACCGCTCCTGGCTCCCAGGACTGTCCCTGGAAACCAGGGGAGCACAGCTGAGCTGGCCTGACAGACCATGGAGGGGAGGAGCTCTCAACTCCCTCTGCGGCCACCATACTCGGATTTTAGGGAAACGACCTCATCCTGCTTCAGTTTCTTCATCAGTCATGTGAGGCTGAGAACACATGCTCTTCCTTTAAAAAGGCAGCTGTGAAAAGCAGATGTGACAAGAGCAGAGCATTGCTTGGACGTCACAAGTACAGTTCCCCAAACACGTCATGACGTCCTCTGGGAACGGAAGAGGAGACTCGGGATTGTGTTTGCTAATTGTGAATTAAAAAATATTTCGTAGTTTTCTCCCGACCCCTCTACAGTTCCAATATCACCAGTGTGACTACATGGATCACGTTCTTCCTGTGTGAGGGCTTGTGGTGACTATATTATATTAGTTTATAGCCTCAGGCTAGAGGGCAGCGAAATAATATCAGCTTGCAAACCAAATGGATTTTGACTCCCATAGCGTTGTGGTTGTTTTGAAACGTGAATTGGCTCACAGTGAAAATCCAGATTTTTTAGCTTCATTCAAAAAAATCAGATCTGGCTTGATTGCCACCACTCTCTTGCAGGCCAGTGTCAGTGTCATGTCAGCGGCAAGCCCATCTGCTCCCTTAGATGCCCTGGCTGCCGGAGTCTTTCCAGGCCGTCATCTCGTTATCAAAAGTGCCAGGTGAAAATCCGGCCAGTGGCCCCGATGCCTGTGGGAACCCCAGTGCGGGGGACTGTGCAGGTCGGTTCGGAAGCTGAGATTTGTGAGTCTAAAGGGTTGTAAGCTGTTCACAGTCCTGGCGACTCAGCTTTGCGACATCCTCAGACACACTTGGATACACCTGCTGCATCCAAGTTGCTGGTGCCCTAAAGCACTTCCCTTGTCCACCGAGTGTCTTTGAGGCCAGTTAGGTCTTAGAATGGCCTCTTGAGCTCGGTTTCCTCCTGCCTACTGGCCCTGGTCACAATTAACACCTGGTCTTAGCACCGGTCTTCTGGTCTCTTTCTTCTCCAGTCTATCTGTTTCACTTCCCACAAAGCAAACACAGCCTGTTTTCCCCTCCACCTGGAAATCCCTGCTCTCTAAAGGATGAAGCCAGAACTCCTTAGGAAAGGGCTCTCCATTGTACCCGAAAGCACTGCTCCGTCCCAGCTTCTGCCACACACGGGCCTCCTCCCAGTTCTCCACAGACCCTGCCTGTCCCCGAAGATGGCCTTTGCCTTCCTCAGACTGGAATGCGCTCCACAGCTTGCCGACCATTTCTTAAACGTGGGCGATGTGTGTTGTTGCATTAGGCCAAGTGAGAGTGACTATAAATTGTCGTAATGCCATCTATTATCACCTTGATTTCACAAGAGAAAGAAAAACTGCAGCACTTCAGCAGAAGAAAGTATGTCATCTCAAACCAAAGCTGCTTTCAGTGGCAAAAACCTAGCTTTCTGAAAAATGTGCTGCCTTACCCTTGTCTTCCTCATTTCCCCTCAGATCACTGGAAAGTTCATCGCCAGTGCCTCTCCTGGGCTTGCTTTTGAGACTCCGGCCCTCCCATCTTTTTCTTTCTAGATACTCCCCGCCCATCCTTCCAGATCAGTTTTGCACGCTGCTTCCCGAGTGGAGTCTTCCCTGACTCCCCACAGTAACGGTGGCCCCTCTCCCTGTGCATATCCTTGTGACAGCACTAGATGTGGCATTTTAATGGAAGCTTCTTGGACACGTGGAAAGGGAGTTATACCACAGTTCACTAAGGCCTGTTAAACGTCTTCTTAACCTACCCCCTCTCCCAGATGTCCATCTCTCGGGCAGCTGTGCTCCCCTCAGTTTTTCTTTTTAGAATTTCTCCTTCGGCCTTTCCCGGCCTCCCCCTGGACCCTCACTGTCTGCATATGCACTGGGAGAGTCCAGTTAACCTAAATCTGCCCAAACCAACCTTGTGCCTCAAGCAGTGCTGGAGTCCAGCGGCCACATATTTACCTACTCAGAGTCTTCCATTTTATTTTATTTTATTTTATTTTATTTTATTTTATTTTATTTTATTTATTTTTATTAAATTGAGTGGGGTAGCATTGGACAACATGAACATAAAGGTTTCAGGTGTGGGTTTCTATTTTACAAGATCTGTATATGGTACCATGCGCTCACCTCCCAAAGTCAAATCTTCTCCTGTCACCACATATTAGGGACCCCCTTCTTCCTCCACCTCCTCCCCTCCGGCAACCACTGCACTGTTGTTTGTGTTCATGAATTTCAGTTTTATATTCCACCTAAGAGTGAAATTACGTGGTTCTTAGCTTTTTCTGACTGACTTACTTCACTTAGCATGATATTCTCAAGGTCCATCCGTATTGTTGCAAATGGCGCTATTTCATCCTTTCTTATGGCTGAGGAGTATTCCATTGTGTGTATGTGCCACATCTTCTTTATCCAGTCCTCTGTCTTGGGACTTTGGTTGTTTCCATGTCTTGGCCACCATGAACAATAATGCTTCAGTGAACATAGGGGTGCATATATCTTTGCAAAGAAAGGATTTTGAGATTTTCATGTATATACCCAGGGGAGAGGGATTGCTGGGTTGTACGGCAGCTCTACTCTCAATCTTTTGTCTACTCAAAGTCTTGTGGCCCCACATAAACTGGTAAATTGTGAGATACTCGTGGTAGAAAGAAGTCACCTTTACATGCTCTGCCTTACACACACACACGCACACGCACACATTTCTATAAACAAAACAATGAGCAAATAAAAATTCTGTGATCAGTAGTCACACAATCCATGAGGAACATCCCTCATATCTTCTCTCATTTGATACATTTCTTGTTCCTATAACCGCAGTCCCCATCTTCTTTAGAATGAGGAATAAAACATCTTGTAAGACATTGGGGCAACTTCCCTGGAACACCAGTACCTGGCAGCCCAGTGGTTACAGAAGGTACGATGCTGAAACACAGATGAAAGCCATGCTCTCCGGAGCCCACATCAAAGCAGGGGTCTCTGATAGTGGCACGAACGGTCCCTGGTGTGCTTGCCAAGTGGGCTCAGTGTGCACAGGCTTATGGCGATTGCATGCATTGCTTGTTCCTGTGACCCCTTTGGCAAGCTTCCTGACCCTCGCTCGCAGTCCAGTTTGAGAATTCGGAGAAGAGAGGCCCCATGCTGGCACCAGCCTAGCAGATCAGCACACTGACCGTATCCCGGACTTTCTAGAAACTGCCTACAACTTAGCTAGATCTGCTGCGGGCAGGGTTTCATGCCAGCAATGAAATTCTGGGAAGAAAACAGGCCCCTGTGCTCTTTCCTCTCTTGTAAAACATAGGCACCGCTGGTTCCCTGGGGCCTCCTTCATTCCATAGAGCTGCTCCTCGTTGGGTGAAGGGA
>PVJC01046683.1:0-13202 GCA_004026665.1 Murina feae
CAGGGAGAACAAAGGGTAAAATATTTAACTGTAGCAGTGTTTGACTATATTCTGCACAGTGAGAAAACCTGAAGTCATTTTCAAGGTCCACCATTTCTTACTTCTTTTCAGTCAGGTCAAGTTTCTAAACTTTCTAAATCTCTGTTTTCTGGCTAATGAAAAGAAAATAGGATTCCACTGAGTCTCCTATCTACCTACTCCAGGACTTCTGTGAGGATCAAATGAAATGAGGCACAGGATACACTTCACAGACATTTGGTTAAAGTGTGAAATGTTTGCACCTGGCTACAAAGCAAGTTGTGTTCCTGGGCTGAAGAAACTGCAAGGAGGCTGGTCATCACTAGGGAGAGGAAGCCAGGCATTGCTACATGACGTCATTGCCCAGCGCCCACAGCAACCTCTGGGTGGGGCTGGGCTGTGGGCAATATTTTGAGTGATGGGGTCTTGGCAGCATCGGCTGTGATTTGGTGGGCTGTTTCTCCGGGGTGGTGGCGGGGCCTGTGTCCCACTTCGGGGAAGTTGAATGTTGCTCTGTGGGCCCCAGGTCTGTGGTGCCAGTGCGCATCACAGCAGCTCCTGCATTGAGTATCAGCCCCCTGGTGGTCAGTGTGCATCATAGCGATCAGTTGGACAGTCAGACACTTAGCATATTAGCCTTTTATATATATAAATAGCCAAGCTATGGAAGCCACCCAAGTGCCCATCAATAGATGAGTGGATAAAAAGTAGTGATACATATACATAGTGCAATATTACTCAGCCATAAAAAAAAATGAAATCTTATCATTTGAGATAGTATGGATAGACCTAGAGGTTATTATGCTAAGCAAAATAAGTCAGTCAGAGAACGACAAATACCATGATTTCACTTACATGTGGGATCTAAAGAACAATATAAGTGAACAAACAAAACAGAAACAGACTCAAACATATAGAGAATAGACTGATGGTTGCCAGAGGGGAGGGGAGTTGGGGGACTGGGTGAAAAAGATAAAAGGACTGAGAAGTACATATTGTTAGTTACAAAATAGTCCTGGGATGTAAAGTACAGCATAGGAAATATAGTCAATAATCCTATATAATAAAAGCATAGTATGCAAATTGTCCCCTCGACCAGGAGTTTGTCCAGGAGTTCGACTGGGGACAGGGTCAGCCAGGAGAAGGGAGGGAGGCCCCGGCTGGCGGCAGGCAGATGCTAGGGACCCTACCAGTGCATGTATTTCATGCACTGGGACTCTAGTGTTGTAATAAATGTACATAGTGCCAGGCGAGTACTAGAATACTAAACATTTTGAAAAGTATATGCTTGTCTAACCACTATGCTGTGCACCTGAAACTAATAACATTGAATGTAAACTGTAATTGAAAAAAATAAAAAGTAAAGTCAGACCCCTAGAGCATTGGTAGGTGTGGACTAGAAGCTCACAGAGATGTTTTGTTTGGCCTACGTAGTACTTTAATCATAAAATTTCGGCTAAAAATCCAAATTTGAAGATTTTCTTGGGGAAAGAAAAGAAGATCTGAAGACTGTGGGCTTGTAATGCCACGTGGTAAATACTGGATGCACCTAAACCAGGTAAGAATCTTGTTACAGTTAAATGAAAACCCAAGCCAGATACCTGAAAAACCCAGAGGTGGATAAGAAGGCAAGGTTGGTTAGATTTAGAGGTCAATAAGGTCACCAAGGACCCAATTTGTTTCTGCTTCTTCTTCCTTTTAAGATACTGGCTTCATCACAAGGCTGGCTCCCACATGGGGGCAAAATGGAAGTTGTGGTTCTAAGCTTTACAACTGCATTTTATGCTTTCGAGAGAGATCCAGCTTTTATAGCTGCTACCCAATGGGGAAGGGGTGGGATTGATGTTGTAGAGGTAGCTTCATTGTTCACTGGGTCCTGCTGTCTCCTTGTGGTCCATACGCTTTCACTCACCACACTCTCCACCATTCCCCACTGTCTGACATCCAGCTCATTTCAGCCATGCTTCCCAGGTGTTAGACAATGAATCTAATCCACACCTCGTGCCCCCAATTAAATGAAAGAACATGTAAGCACTTAGAAACACACCAAGGCTCACTGGAACTGTTTTACAGATGGGAAGTTAACTCCCAGGGACATGGCGCATGCTCCACAGTTGCCGTTCAGGCAGGTGGGGAGTTAGCCCCGAATGGCTTCGCTGAGAACCAGGGGATTTCACACTGTCTGCATGTCCACAAACTTGATGTGGGCCTGAATGACTATGGTCCACGTGGATGAGTAAGTCCCACTCAAGATTTAGTTTCCAGGCTGTGCATAGAGGGAAAGTGATGGTAAAACCAAGTCAATTCAGAGTTGATGCTCAGAGGCAGCCTTTGCCCTGCTTTAGAGGTGAAATCTAGTGCATTTTTTGTTGAGCACCGGGCTAAAGTCCATCCGTGGGGTAAAAAGCTCCCACAGTGAGTGCAACAGTGCCCCGAGTTCCCACTGCTAAGCAGCTCCAGGAGGACCTGGTTTGAATGTGGGTGCTCCCAGAGCTGGACTGCAGATAAACCCATGGACACGGCTCAGTGGGCTGCGCAATAGCGGAGTTAGCAAAGTTAAAATGAATGTGCATGAATCTAGGACAGGCGAGTCTGGAGGATGACGTCAGGTCAGTAAAGGTGAGCATCAGGGGCACCTTCTAGAACATGCTGAGCATCCCTGGCCTGGAAAGGGGCACTGGGCCCGGTCGGGTGGAAAGTGAGAGTGGAGAGGAGGGGTCCTGGTGGGGAGGGAGGGAGGAGCTGGAGCTCTACCAGTTTGTGGAAGGTTAACCTTGCCCACTGTACTCAGGGCAGATGTCGGGCGGGGCTGGGGTGGGGATAGGGTCAGGCAGCAAGCGTTCTGGTAAAAACCTGCGTCCTAGGGGCTGACAGTGTGGCTGTAAAGATGGCTGATAATCTAATGAGCCCTTGACATTGAAAACCTTTAGCCCCTTACTCCTCATTAGGAGTCCATGGATAATCTCTAACAGCCCCTTTCAGTCCGAAAGTCTTCATTTCCAGAACGAACAGAAAGAATTATCATTCCTCCCCACTCCTTCCCACCACAGAACAACCCAGTCGGGGACCAACACATCTTTGATTGGAAAAAGCCTGTCGGGGAGAACCCCAGGTAACGGGATAGAGTTCTGAAGATTCCTTCAGTGCCCACTGCAGGAGGAAAGAGCCAGCAAATTCACTCTCTCCTTAAGAAAAACGTATTTTGTATCAACCGTGTCCCAGATGCTGTTTTCGTGCAATGACCAACAAACCTCACAGAAGAGAATTAACACTATACACGGACAATCTATACACAGACTCTGCCCTGTTTCTTGCCCCGGGAATGATGAGGAGGGTGGGGGTGAGAACCAAGATCAATCAAATAACGCAAGTAAATACAAAACTACGGTGACAATAAATGCTCTGAAGGGGAAATACAGGGTGTATAGGAGCTAGAGAAAATGGCCTGTATTAGGGGGCCGGCGTTGGAGTTGAGTAAAGGTGAAGAGGCACAGGGAATAATGTGTTCCATGCACGTGCAAAGGGTCTGTGGCAGGAGGAAGCAGGAGGATGGACAGAACTGATAAAAGATCCAGTGAGGTTGGAGAAAATGCAGGATAACTCAGGAGAAGAAAGAACCCAGGGGTGTAACTGTAGGGGTAGTTTATGCCATGTTAGGAACTTTATCTTAAAAGCCACAGGGTACCATTTAAAGTATGCATGTGTGTGTATGAAAGACAGAGAGAAAGAGAGAGAGAGAGAGAGAGAGAGAGAGAGAGAGAGAGAGAGAGAGAGAGAGATGCTTTGAAGAGACTATTCTGGCTGCTGTATGGAGCCTGGAGGGAAGGTCAGGCAGGTGTGTGAGGTCATAAAGCCTGTGGTCCTGCTGGCACCGCCACTGCCCGGGGCTGTGGTGTGTAGGCATTCGTACAGGGCAGACCTAAGGCTCTGATGCTCTGACCCGCCTGCTCAAGCCCTGCCCCTCCGGGGGTCCCTGGCCAGTTTTGGTACCTGTGGGGTTCAGGGCATGTCTTTAATGATGCGGCTTCCAGGTGCGGAAAGCACAAGCATTCTGCTTCCCAGGCAGGACCCAGAAATGAATTTCTGCCCTGGAAACCAACCATCACACACACACATACACACACACACACAGAGACATGCACACCACACATACACCGGTACCTTGCATATCTGTCAGAAATCTTTTCCCTGGACAAATGATGATTTATGGGAGGCTGCTCTATTTCCCGCCTTTCTCTTGTTCTATTTTAGGAGAATATATCCAGACCATGTGTTTTTGCTTAGCCTGACACATTCCAAGCAAACTTTTTGTATTTCATGTGCTGGTGAAAGGTTCTCTCTGAAGAAGGAGAGAGAGAGAGAGAGAGAGAGAGAGAGAGAGAGAGGTGAGCGAAACCTCCATCTTCCCAGGGAGCCGGGGCAGCCAGATTCTGCGGAATGCCAACAGACTCCCATGTTTCACAAGAACACCCCACTTCAGGCATGAAGAAAGCTGTGGCCTTCCACTACCAAGCACTTCTCCTCCGTGGGGCCTTTGCACTCGCTGTTCTCGCTCCCCACCACTCACCTCCTCAGCTGCAACCACACCCCTCTCAGCAGCCACGCCTTCCCCGACTGCCATCCACAGCCTGTGTCCCTGCCCCTTTCCCTCAGGGCCCCGCTGGTTCATGGCAGTGCTCACACGCGGTCACTATTGTATTTAGTTCAGACTTACTTTCACTTTTGTTGCATTTGGCTAGGCGTTGGCAAACTGTGGCCCACGGGCCACATCTGAGGCCCTGCCTGTTTTTGTAAAGGGAGCCGTACTGGGGCGTCATTCTCGCTCCTGTATTCAGAGGCTGCCACGCACGGCAGAGCCGAGTTTCTGTGACAGTGTTTGAGATATTTCCTCGCTGGCCTATTACAGACAGAGTTTGGTGATCTTTGTATTCGACAGTAAACTCCACGAGGGTGGAGGCTAAGTCTGTCTTTCATATGAGTGTGTGGCTGGTTTGCAGCCCAGGCACTTGATGGGCACTTGCTGAAAGGCAGACCTTAAAGATGGCGGGTTAGGATTGCTGTGTCAAGGGCCAAGAGGATGACCTGTATTTTAAAAGCCTTTTTTTTTTTTCTTACATTGTTTAAGGGTTGCCTTGAACTTAGTTTGAGGTTAGAAACCAGAGAATATTCTTTAGTTCCATAACATTGTGCCTTTTAAAAAGAACAAATGGTAAAGTTTTAAGAGAGAAAGAGAGAGAAAAAACACCCAACAAATCCTCAAACTGCATTTTAAAAGACCAACAAAGCCATAAATATTAACAATTCTGATTTATGAGGCCACAGAGGGTTGTCTCTGGTTACAACAGCAAGCAAAGCAGGCAGCCCAAATGGAGAGAAATGCCTGGGAACGGTGAAATAAACATCATTAGCTTGAGTTTTCTCCAAGTGGTCAAAGACTTCCTTTCCTGCTGATAAAAGTAAGCGTCTGTGCAAATCTTAAGAAAGCATTTGGGAAAACGCTTTTGTAGCCTGATCAATATTTTAAAAAATATTTTTTTTTGGTTTTAGAGAAGAAGGGAGAGGGAGGGAGAATTAGAAACATCAATGACGAGAGAATCATTGATAGGCTGCCTCCTGCACGCCTCCTGCCTGGGATCCAGCCGGTATCCCAGGCAGGTGCCCTGACTGGGAATCGAACTGTGACCTCCTGGTTCATAGGTTGACGATCAACCTTTGAGCAACACTGACAGGGAATGGTCAAAATTTTTAAAGTCACCCAGTCACGGGAAAATTTTTTATCTGGCCTCAGTGATAGAATACTTTGGAAAGTATAATTTCAACAGAGACATTCAATGTAGGTTTATGTAACAGAGCATTTAACACCTAACCTGTTGGAGATACGTTTCCTGGATAAGTTACCACAATGGGAGATAAGAGAGAGGTAGATATTTACATGCATGTCTAGAAGGCCTGAGGCCCAGAGTCATGTATGAATGGCCAACAGAACGCATAAGGGGATATTAGAAGCCTGCTGAATACAAGATCCCAAAGCAAACTCATTTGATTTTGCAAGCTGAATAAAAACTAAGAAGCCAAGTAGACAGAGTGAATGTTACTGCTCATAAATAAAGTAGAAGCTGGCAAAATGTAAAACAAGCCAGTTCTACACAGTCAACCGTCACCCGGAAGTTTTTTTGTTTTTTTTTTTAACCTTTTGGCTCACATGTTGTAATGGAGGCAAAACTGTCACACGCACACTAGGGAGAGCGTAGAAGAAACAGCAGTTAGTCTGTGTGTGCATGCTGGAGCCACCTGGAGGCCAGCAAGAGGCACCCTTTTACCACACCAGCCATCTGCTCTCCATCACCTGCACACACCACCGAGCACATTTCCTGTGTCTACAGGGCCCCTCATACGTTTCTAGTGAAGAAGGCTCTAAGAGGTAGATGTGTCCAAAAGAGTCTGGGGATAGTAACCAGGCCCAGAGCAGGGATGAGTGTGAGGCAAATGCAGGCACCTGGGACACCATTTAAGGAGGCTCTCGGTTGCAGGTGCCAACCCTGCACTTACCCGTCTCTGAGAGTGAGCGCCTCCTTAAACAGTGCGCCCTGGGCATCTGGCCTCTCTTACTCTAGCCCAGGCTCATTGTTTTTCCTTCTTTGAACGACTGAACCCAAATGGATCATTCTCAAAGAGGAAAAGTGATTTCCTTCTTTTAGAGGGCCACGAAAGAAAAAAAATCTTTAGATGGTAAGTATCTATTAAAGACAAAATGTTAAGGACAAAATTAAGGCAAAGTTAATTCTTATACTACTTAGAAGATAATAATGCTAATTAGGCATGACAATTTGCTCACTTTAACAAGGGAAGTTACTAAAACACTTTAAGATACAATACAATATACAGATGGTGCATTGTAGGATTGCATACTTGAAACCTATATGATTTTGTTAACCAATGTCCTTTCAATAAATCCAATAAAATCAAAACCCACTTCAAGCAAAGCTAAAACAGGAGATGTGGTTACAGATTATAACAGCTAAGAAGCAAACACTGACGGGGCTTTTACTCCTTCCTGATATGAACATGAGATAGCTATAAAATGATTAAGTACTTGATCCACTCTAGTCAAACTGTATCTAACTGTGACTTTCACTGCATTTTGACAGCAGGAAATGAGGTCAGGAAACTATGACCAGCCCTAACAGGTTGCTCAGTGGTTAGAGCATCAGCCTATGGAATGAAGGATCCTGGGTTCAATTCTGGTCGAAGGCATGTACCTTGCTTGTGGATTCAATCCCCAGTAGGGGGCGTGCAGGAGGCAGCTGATTGATGTTTCTCCTTCATCAATGTTTCTAACTCTATTCCTCTCCCTTCCTCTCTGTAAAAATCAATTCAAATATATGTATTTTTAAAAAGGAAACTGTAACGAGTTCGGCCTCTTCAAACACGGGTCCCTAATGGCATTTCTCTAGTTGGTCATCCAAAATGAACTTCATGCCAAACGCACTTTACACAGCAGTGCTGCAACCTGATATTATATGGCTACAGACAGCATTCTTCTCTGTCACTTATCAACAACGACACCTGGAGGTCCACTGTCTTCCTGAGGGCAAGCCTTCCACTTGATTCTGAGTTGGCGCTTCTGGCTGAATAGCTCGACCACCCCAACTGGCATGCACTGAGAAGTGTCTAACTTCCCAATTATGAAAAATTGGGAAGCGCACTCCGGCTCCCTCTGGGTCCCCCAACCCAGTTTAGTTGGGGAAACAAGATTTGCCTTTGAAGCCGCCCAGTAGGAAGGTCTCAACAAGGAAGAGCAAGCAAGAGCATAGGATCTCTTACTCTCTCACCCGAGGCAGGCCAGGGCTCGGGTGCCCAGTGTGCGGAGGGGCTGAAGAGATGCTATATTCATTAGGAGATGCAACTGTGAGTTTTATCACCTTCTGGGAAACATGAAAGTAAGAGTTCTGTGCCAGATGTAGGCACTGAGCGCCACGGTCCTCTGTTCGGGTTGGAGACATGTGCTTTGAATGTGGAACACTTGTAAGTCTCCCCCATGGGGGCTCCCATCTTCTCGGCACTGCTGATGTCAGGCTTTCTTACGCCTGCTATTCTCGGATGGGGCCCAGATGAAGCCCCATCTCCTGCCTGGAAGAGACTGAGGAGTTGGCTGATTTCTGTATTTGAAAGCCAGGGTGATTTTCTATGGGAGGAAGACAGAACCTCGGGACGGTGTTTGGAATCATGGGATGTATGAGACAGGAGGCGGGCTAGAGGGAGCCAGCGTGGACCATGCCCCTTGCTCTCCCTGCTGTGAGTGTACCTTCCTTTCTACCATGTCAGCTTTGATGGCAGGAGCCATCTCTAGACTCTCTACATTAAACCTGACAGAGAGAAGCTCCCAGTCACTGCCATCACCTATATGTCAAATGCGTTCTTTTATGTTTGTTTTGATTCCCCCAAACCCATCTCCAGAGGCTCTACACATCCCCGGTCCCTAAAGTCCTCAGCCTGGAGAGTGCTGTTGGGGTTCTGGGCAGAGGGAGGTCATGATGCTCCTTCCAGCCCCTCAGACTTGAATAGCAGTGACGTTTTAAAAAAAAAAGATGATGCCTGTGAAAGTGAGAGACAGCTCTTTCTCGCTTCTGGGAGGAATACACACGGGTAATGCCTTTCATTTGGGCAATCTGGCAATACATGTCGAAAGCGCTTCACATGTGCACAACCTTCATTTGGTAACTCTACTCGTACGGAAATAATCTGACAAAGGTACAAAAAGTTGTATGTTCACTGGAGCACTCTTGATGATGGAAAAAATCTGCAAACCACCTAAACGTCCCAACCGCAGGAGCCTGTCACCACAAGGGAAGACCAACGACCATTAAAAAAAAAAAAGATGTTATTCATTAAACTTAGGAAAATGCTCTGTATGTATCTTTAAGTGTAAAGGGAGGTTTCCAAAGAGTATGCATAGTGTAATCAAAAGCTATAAACGTAAGGGTGTGTGTGCATGTGTATGTGTGCGTGCGTGTGTGTGTGTGTGTGTGTGTGTGTATGCGTGCGAGGGAGAAGGAGGTCTGGGGAAAATTGTACCAAAATATTATAGTGATTATTCCTAGGTGTGGGATTATGAGTAAATCGTTTTTGTTTGCTTGGATTCTCTATGCGATTTTTCTACAGTGAATACACAGCAGTTCTGTAACGATTTTTAAAAAAACCCTTGCATTCCTCTGGCACCTCCATCTCAAATCTTTGAGGGTCTTTATGACCTTACTTGCTCCTTGTCCACTCACAGCTCTGTCGTTACGACATGTGATGTGGTCAGCTCAGCTCTGCTCTGCAGGCCGGATACGCGTTGGTTTCCCACTTTCCTTTCTATCAGCCAGTGCTGGCAGGAAGGCGAGGTCTGCAGGATCACACACTCGCACCCCCTGCTAGCATCTGTGTCCGCGCCAGATTCTTTCCTCAAGCCTCGCTCACCTGCTCTGGCAGGCGGTCAAATTCCTCACTCCTTGGGCCTTGGAAGAGAGAGTGGGTTTTTAGGATTCTTCACCACCCTCCTCCCTGACCATAAAGATAAAGAATTATTTATCTCTCCCCTCCCGTTAAATATGGCATTCCTCCTCTCACAGCCCCTCTCTCCCGCTCTGCTCCTCCAGGTCAGCAGGCTGGGATAGTGCTCATCACCATCCTTATCAGCGACCAAGCCTGCTCTCTGCTTCCCAGGGCCCTTGCTCGGCCTTACCCTCTGTCTCCCAACACAACGTGTAAATCTTCTCTTGCGCCTCTCCTGCTATCCTGGAATTCCAAATTCCTCTCTCCCCAAATATGGCTGGGAAGGGAGCGCCAGGCTCCACATTTGGACAGCAGCAGAATCCCATCCCCTGTCATCACCCTGGCAGACACTGTCCTCTGCTGCCATCACTGTCAACAGCGTCATTGTAAACTTGGGAAGGTATCTTTGTAGTTGGCCTGCTGGGTGCATTACAAAGGAAATGGGTTTGCAGGCTGAGTTCTATATTCTTTTGAAGTATTCATCTTCTTGGAGCATAAATCTCTTTGGGGAGATAGGACATAAATCTCAACTTGCTCCTCTATAGCCATCCAGCTCCCACCTCACCTGTCCACCCCAAAGACTTCCCTGACGTTCGAGTAACTTCTCTGTTTACCAAATCTGCTTCCTCCTCTGCTGTGTCTATATTACATACCTTTGTAGGTCTTTGCCCTTCTGACCACGACCTTCTAATGGAACTCAGGGAAACCTGGAGGCTGTGACTCAGACAGACTTAAGTCCGTCTTAGCACGGACACTTCCTCCCTGTGTGACCTTGTCTGGTAAGTCACTGTCTCTCTGATCTTCATCTACAAAATGGTGACAATAATGTCTACTGTGTACTATGTTTTCAGAAGCAGAAGAAAACACAGTTGGAGTCTGGGACTGAGGCTTTGCTTTCCTGGTCTAGACATCAAACTTGAAGGAATAATAATTCATCATCTTGATGCAGAGTCATTTTCATCTTAACAGCAGAGTGGAACAGTCAGTTGAGGAATAAAATGAAAGGACTGGTGCGCAGTTTTTGTGTTTGGGTTTATCTTAATCCCCGAGCTGATTTTTCTGTTTCCTCTTTAAGCAGATACTGTGGAAGCAGTTAAATGAGCGCCACACAAACGCAGACAAGCAGGGAGGCAAGGTGAGGCTGTGATAAATAAATTATACCGAGGTTTTCGGCTTTAATTTTCTCCTCCGTTGACATGCGGTACCTGAGCTGCATACACTGCCCAGGAGCCTGCGTTTCACTGGACAAACATAGACAGAGCTAACTGGTATGGTTCTGGCACAGGTGGTTCTATTGTTGGGCTCTGTTTGTTTTTCTCAGAGAAACAGCAGTAAGACCAGCCCTCCCACTCAGGTCGTCCTGAAAACAGCCCCAGGCTACCGGAGGCCCCCCCCTCCCCCCAGCTCTGCTCCATGTGGCTGATATGAGCACACATCTCAATGACTTTCTGACGGCCTAGCAGCTGACAGCTTGGTGAGTGGGACTGAGACACTGGATTTGTCTGACAGGTGCAGAGTCCTCGTCTTAGAGTTTGCTTTCCCTGCAGCCACCGGGCTCCCCTGATGGGAAAGGGACACTTATCTCAGTCTCATTAGGGTCCTCAAAACACCATTTCTCACAGTGATGGGGGGTTAGTTAACACTCTAATTCTCCCTCCCACCCTTCCCTTTACAAACAATAAGAACAGAAAAAGACTCTTTTGACCTGAGTTGCTGAAAAAACCCAGAAGCAGAACGCTGAGGGGACTCAGTGTTGAGCCACCTTTTGCCCACAGGCAACAGTTTAGGTGCAGCATTTTGTGGGTTTGAATTACTTCAAATTCACTCCCCACCTCCACTTAGTCCCTTTCTAAGTAGCCCGCGGCTCCCCCCCGCCCCCCCACCCCAGCTCTTAAATCAGAAGTTCCCTTTTCTTATCATTATAAGAGCTTGGCTTGTCATGACCACTTCCTGCCTGTGTGACCTTGGGCAGGTCACATCCTCTCCCTGGGCCTGTGTCCTCATCTGTGAAATAGAGTATCACTGATTCAGCATCTATCAGTGAACCACAGACAGGCAAGCACTGGGCAGGAGAAGAGCTTGTATGCTGGCAGGTAAGTGTAGGGCCACCTCCTTCATTCATTCGCCCAGCAATTACTGTACAGCTACAGGCCAGATGCTGCCTGAGACACAGGAGGTCCAAGGTAAACGAGGCAGGTTCCCTGCTCTCATGGAGCTGATGTGTGGTAACTCGCCAACATAGAGCAAAGACAGGTGCTCGGTGCTGGCATGTTGTCGCTATGCACCATACGGTGGCCGCTGCTCTTATCATCATCACTGTTATCACGTGTGAATCACCTGGGGTCAGAGATAGTGTCCCTGCTGTGGCTTGGACACTCTGCACCTGGAAACGTGCAGCACCTCTCCAAGCCTCAGTTTCCTTATCTGTGACAGTGATAATAACAGCTACTTTAGGGGCAGAGATCAAGCAAGATGACCTGTGGGAAGCACCGTGTAGCGTGACACCCATCACGGGGGTTGGTGCCCTTTCTCTCCCCTCCCTTTGCTGTTTTCTGCACACGCATACCAGTCCCAGCCTGTGTTCACTCGCTGGCCTGCGCCTCGCACTGGGTGTGAGCCACATGCAACATGTCATCCACACTTCAGGGCAGCTGTTATCACTCCGCCCTCTCCTCCCCCCGAGGGGTCAAATGCATTCTTTCCCAAGTCCTTCCTCCCCACCAGCCATGCCACGAATATCCCCCACATGGACTCTGAGATTCCCTTCTCCTCTCTAGGTGTAATTTCCTGGTAAAAGCAGAGATTAAGAAGTGTCTGGCGGAGATGAAATGCTGGCAGCGACTGGAGCGAGCTTTCCTTAGGTGACCTTTGAAATTCTTTCCAATGCAGGGATGCTAAGCTTCAGTTTAACGTTGATTCTCAGTATTGTCTTTGCGCAGCCCAGAGGAGTGAAGGGACACAGATGGCTTTCTGCCATCTTGTTTCGTGTCTGTCATGAATATAACTGCAGTTTTCTAACTGTTGGCTTCGGACTCATGGTCAGAAGCAAAACCAGCAGAAATAAATTTCCTCCACCCCCTAGTCTTCACTGACAAATTTTAAACGGCTTAATTGAGACATAATTCATATACCTTACATTTAACATGCACAATTCACTAGTATATTCACAGAAATTGATACAGTTAATTAATACAGTTCTCATGACCTCAAAAAGAAACCCCATATTCTTTAGCTATCCCCCCATCTTCCTATCTCTGCCCTGCCCCCAGCCCTGAGCAACCCCCTAATCCACTTTTGTACTCTGTGGAGTTCCCCATTCTGGATTCTCATAGGAACTGCATCATACAACACATGGTACTTTGTTACTGGCTTCTTTCACTTAACGTAATGTTTTCACTATTCATCCATGTGGTAGCATGTACCAGAACTTCATTCTACTTTATGGCTGAACTAGGGGCCCGGTGCACAAAAATTTGTGCACTCGGGGTGGAGGGAGTCCCTCAGCCCGGCCTGTGCCCTCTCACAGTCTGGGACCCCTCAGTGGATGTCCTATGATGGCCCCAGTCTGCCAGGCGCCTTCTGTGTGTGTGTGTGTGTGTGTGTGTGTGTGTGTGTGTGTGTGTCACCACTGGGGACCTGCCCCCAGC
>PVJC01046684.1:0-13219 GCA_004026665.1 Murina feae
GATTTCATTTATGTGGAAGGTCTAGAATAGGCAAATCTATACACATTCAATAGATAAATTGTATGGTAAATTTTATCTCAATAAAGGTGTTATAAAAAGTTACAGGCCTGAAAGAAGAGATGACTCCACAGTTTTACTTAAACACTTTTTTCTGAGTAATTGACTATCACACCACAATAGCAATCATTAATCTTGTTCAAAATTTATAATACTTTTTAAAATCAGTAAACAAAAACGATTCCCTTTTACATAGCATCTTCATTTGTGTTTTAAAAAAAAACCTGGGAATACTACAATAACACACACAAACACAAAGGAAAGTTTCAAATCTCTGGGAATCCAATCGTGTAACATTTACACATTTATCTCCTTTATGATTTGCTTGACAGCCCTTTAAATTATTACATATTTTTCTGTATATCTCCTTCTAAGCAAAATGCAAGATATAATTTCCAAAATTTTTAAAATTTTTATCAGACTGTAAATAAAAGTCAATCGGAAATGTAAATTTTAAATGTAAACATCAAGTAAGAGGCTTTCCCAACATGTATTACCTGATCAATTCCCCTCCCTTTGCACTGAAGAATGATGACTTCAAGCAGTTTGGCTGCGTGACATTCTGCATCTTCTCCTGCATCTCCGTATAGTACCTGCCGCAATTACAATTAGATCAGCTTCATCGAGTCCACATGAAGCAAATAGTCCATAAAAATTCAGCCATTAAACTCATAGCTTTGTTTGCTTTTAAGTTTACCTTGTCAACCCAAAAAGGAAAAGTTAAAGTCCATCTGCCTTCTTTAATCTACTCTAATTCCGCATAAGGAGTACAAATTCACTTACTTAACTTTGGATTAATAAAGTGGGATGTATGAGTTAATTATCTAGATAAACGAAGCTTCTTTTTAAAGGCATTAAAACAAATAAAATATTTTTTTTAAAAAATACCTTCCTTTTAAACAATAAAACAAATCCTGAATTTTCCAATCTTTTTGAATTCTTGTCCATATACACCCATTTTTTCATAATAATCATCATAATTCAATATTGTATACTTTTAAAAGTTTCCTGAAGAGAATTTGTAGAGGCATGCTTACATTAGAAATTAAGAAAGATGGAAAAGTTAATGAGTTCAAACACAACACATAAAAAACAAACTTAACCCAAAGAATAAAGTTGACACAAATTAAATATATAGACAAAAAGAGATAACAGAGAGAAACAAAAACAGATTCATTGAAAAAAGATTTAATTAGACAACTTTTATATTTAAAAATTATTTTTAAAAAGCAAAGAAAACCAAATAATAAAATATTAAGAAGAAAGGTATAAATACAAATAAAGGAGAGATTTAAAATAAGAGAATAGTATGGGCAATGCTCTTTATTTCTTTTATATTTGAAATTTTAGATGAACCGGATAATTTCCTAGACAAATACAATTTAAGAAAACTGAATTAAAAAGAAATTCCAGCTAAAGATAACAGATTCAATACTTCCATTTAATTTTATTCCTTTCCAAAAGGCCATTAAAATGATAATAAAGAAATTTTAGAGACATACATTCAGAAAGATGGAGAAAAAGAAGAGAGACAGCTATAAACTGTTGGAAGCTAGAAAAGAGATGGAATTGTAAGTTGAATAGTAAGCAGGTAACTGCCAAAGCCAAGAATCAACTCTATTTATGTAAATCTAAAATTCTACCTCTAAAGCAATATGTTTAAGATCTAGATTCTAAATATGAATGGGCTCTGGAGTCAGAAAACCTAAGTTTAAATTCCAGCTGGGCCACTTAGTAGCTGTGTTTTGGAAAAAGCGACTTAACCTCTCTCTATCTTACGGTTCCCATTTGTAAAAGGAGGGTGATAATATATATACTTCATGGGGCTGTATGCTACAGAAAGAAAAAAAAATCACTCCTTTTTCCCAAAATTGCATTTACTTGAATTTTGTTGGTTGATTTTGTTTTCCTGCTCCCACTCCCTCAAAAGAATTAAAAGCAAAATATATTTCAGTGACTTAAAAATTAAATTAAGTCCAGCTCTGGAACCAGACTTTCTGGGAACAAATCTGGCTCTAACACACTGTGCTGAGGACAGTTGACTAAACTTCAGGCACAGTGCGAAACTGTAGTTCGGTCTCCTCTTTGACAAAAAAGTGATACCTTCCTCATAATGCTGTAAAGATTAAATAAATTTATAATTATAAAGTGCACAGGAAATACCTGGTATACAGTAAAAGTTCAATTAGTATTATTATTAAAACCAAGAATATGAAACAGTTTCACTACTTGGCAAGTATACTGGTAAGGACATCATTGTGAATATCACTTTTATTCTACCTGCTATATTACTAATGGAACATGTAGGACTGCTATGTTTTCTGCTTGTTGCTTTCTCTTTCTCTTTTCCTCCCTAGCATCTGCTTCTGTAACTTAAGAAAAATTGAAGAATGCCAAGTGACTATGATTTAACAAGCTGGGCTATTAGACTAAAGGCATCTTTAAAAATCACGATTCTATTCCTTCAGTTTATATGCAAGGAAACTTAGTGACTTTCCCACATCTTCCAAACTCTTTTTAACTGAATGAGACCTAAATCTGATACTGATTATTGGTTCAGCACTCTTAGCAGATCCTGAAACACATCCTGTCCAGTGAGGAAAACAGGTTGTACTCCAAGGTCTGGCTATTTGAGCTTTATAAACTCTGCCAACTATATGCAATACAGTTTTATATTTATGTGTGTGTGTGTGTGTATATGTGTGTGTGTGTATGTATATATATGTGTGTGTGTGTACACACACATACACACACACACACACTAGGAGCCTGGTGCACAAAAATTTGTGCACTCAGGGGTGTCCCTCAGCCTGGCCTGTGTCCTCTCGCAGTCTGGGACACCTCAGGGATACCCACCTGCTGGCATGCCTGGCCAGCCTGGGTGAGGGGCTGATGGCTGTTTGCAAGTGGCCAAGCCCCCCAGTGAGGACCCTCACCCCATTTTCGTGTGGCCAGCCTGGGTGAGGGGCTAAGGGCTGTTTTCAGGCTGCCCACAGCCCCTTCAGGGTTCAGGTCCCTACTGGGGTGCCTGGGCAGCCTGGATGAGGGGCTGAGAGCCGTTTTCAGGCTACCCACAGCCCCTTCAGGGTTTGGGTCCCTACTGGGGTGCCTGGCCAGCCTAGGTGAGGGGTGAGGGCTGTTTGCAGGCGGGCCACAGTTCCCATTGACCCAAGGTCCCAGTGAGGCTGGCTGGAAGCAGGTTTTTGGGGTTTATTTATCTTCTATAATTGAAACTTTGTTCCCTTGAGCGGAGGCCACAGCCTGCCTAGGCAGCCAGTTTCCTCCATTGCTGGCCTCCTATTTGCTCTAGCTCCATGGCTGCCAGCCGCCATCTTGCCTGGGTTAATTTGCATACAGCCACTCTGACTGGCTGGTGGGCATGGCTTGGGTGGTAGGCGTGGCTTAGGTGTAACGGAGTGGTGGTCAATTTGCATATTACTCTTTTATTAGATTAGATTCTACTATGGAAAGGAAACATTATTTAGCCATTAAAGCTTCCCAGATATAGCTAATAGAAGGCCAAATCTAACCTGTGACTAAAATAACACAGTAGACACTTGTTACTGCACAAATGTAAAGGTACTATTATGTAGCTTATAAGTTTTCCTGGACTGATCTAAATGACGGTGTTTTTCCAACAATTTCAATCTTTTGCCTTACTTCTTACATCTAGTGACTTCCAATATATACATTCAATTAAAAGAAAAATCAATGAGAATAAACTGTGTGCTTATTTTCCTAGCACGATTCTTTAATCAAGTAGCAAGTTTGCAATTTTGAAAGAAAAATAATCAAAATACAAAGAAAATCATTTACCTCTGAACATTATAAATGTACACAGCTAGAAAAGTGACAAATACTCTTCAGCACAACACACAATATGAAATTTTCAAATTACAATTCCAATCTCCATTGAAAAGAACAAAATGACAAATATATGTTGATGAAGGCAATACAGAAGAACTAAATGTATACAAAACAAATTGAGTCAACACTGTACCACTTACCTTTCTACACATGGTGAAAAGTATTTCTAAATGCTTTGGATTTGACAGTAAAGTATTTGTATCTATTGTCACATAATTATGCAGGAGTGGCATCATATCTGGAAAAAAAATTTTAAATCCCAGTAAGACTTCACTAATAGAAGAAAAAATAAATTATTTCCCTGAAACCACATTTCTGTTGCACACACACGTTGTTACTATCCTCCCTTGCAACTACAAAATACTAGAAACAAAAGTGATAAATCTACCCTATTTATAGATGAGGAAAACGTGGGTCAGAAAGATTAAATTGCTCATCATTTGATGTAGTGATTGTTCTAAATATTATTATTCTTCTCCACAGCACTCATCACCATCTGACATACTACATACTTTCTTCTTTCTCTGTGCATTTCCATGCCTTCCCTTCTCCCCATATTAGAATGAAAACATCAAAAAAGCAAGGATGCCCTGGTCGGTGTGGCTGAGCTTGTTGGATGTCCTCCCATGCACTGAAAGGCTGCCAGTGCAATTCCCGGTCCAGGCACATGCCGGGGTTGCAGGCTCCATCCCCAGTACAGGGTGCACAGGAGGCAGCTAATCCGTGTTTTCCTCTCACATCGATGTTCCTCTCTCTCCCTCTCTCAAGTATATATTTTAAAAAGCAGGAGTTATTTTGTTCACTGCTATATAGCTGAGCTCAAAACAGTGCATGGAATATAGTCAGTATTCAGAAAATATTAATTGAATTAATGTACGGAAAATATTCTCTGATCGCAAACTAATTTAGGGTATATAGGAAACACAGGCTCCCTCCCATAGCTTATATTCCTGAAGCTGAAAATCACTGCTACAACAGCCCCAACCTTGACAAGGAAATAAGAACAATTATTTTCTAACTGGTACTGAAATAATCTATATCTTTATTTCAAGTATTAAAGGAAATAATATCTAGACATAGAAAAGCAAAAATGTTACCTGGTCAAAACCATACCTGTAAAATATTCAAAGCAATCCTGCTGAAAAACCTCATATAATATAGCTAGCAGCTGCCACATTTGAGGGGAAATGCCACGGCAGGTTAAACTATATGCCAGGGAAAGAATTTCTTCGTAGAATTCTGGAAAGAAGAAAATATCTAGTTAGAATGCATAGTTGCACAGTGCTTGTGTTCCATAACCCATATTTCATTTAATAACAAAGCCATTCACACAGCTTTTATTACAGTATATTATTATAATTGTTCTATTTTATAGCTGTTATTGTTAACCTCTTATTGTGCCTAATTTATAAGCTAAGCTTTATCACAGGTGTGCATGTGTAGAAAAAAAACAGTTATATATAGAGTTTGGTATTATCCACGGTTTCAGGTGTCCATGAGGGTCTTAGAACATCCCCTGTGGACAAGGGTGGTCTACAGTAATATGCTTATTCACCTAATCTTTATATAAATTGATACTTTGCTATAAAAGTAGACCTTGAATTAGACTCCAGTCATGTGACATAAATCATTGTGTTTATTAGTGTAACACTTTAAGAATCCCTTTTGTTTTATAATAGCCAGGGCTTGAAAATTAGTCACCTAATTTCCTGCAATTACTAGTGACTACTCTTTTCTGGCTACTAGATTATGTTACCTATTTTGCATTTGCTCTAGTAAGAAAGTAAAGAAAGGCATTTGTATCCAGATATCCTATTAGCAAAAAGCATCTCTAATTACTATTTCAGCTGCATGAGAATCACTTGGAATAATCAATAAAAATGCAGATTCCTAGGCACTGACTCAGACTAAGCATCAGAACCTCTGGGATACAGTCCAGGAATCTTCACGTTAACGAGCTCCTTAGTGGTTCTTAGGCACACCAAAGTTTAACAACTATTGCTCTAGCCTAGCCAGTTTGGCTCAGTAGATAGAGCATCAGCCTGTGGACTGAAGGGTTTGATTCCGGTCAACAACATGTACCTCGGTTGCAGGCTCCCAGTTCTGGTCATTGGCATACGGGAGGCAACCAATCGATGTGTCTCTCTTACATTGGTGTTTCTCTCTGTCTCTTCCTCTCCTTTCCACTTTCTCTAAAAACAATCAATGGAAAAAAATATCCTCAGGTGAGAATTTAAAAAGAAAAAAGAGACATCTTTTAGACAACCAAGATGGCAGCATAGGTAAACACCTGAACTTGCGGCCACGCACAACCACATTAAAACTGCAACTAAAAGACAAAACAAGGAACCACAGGAAGGCTGGGTGAGTGAAAATTCTACAACTAGAAGGGAAGAGAAAAGCACATTGAGTCTGGTAGGAGGTGCAGAGGTGTGAAGTGCGGAGGTACAGAGACACGCGTGAAAGGGGCTGGCAGCTGGGTACACTGTTGTCTTTTTCAATCGGGAGGAAGATACAAGCTCCTGACTGCTCTGAACTCCAGTTCCAGGCAAGAATCTGGGGACCCAGACTCATATGGAGAGAAACTCGTCTGTCTAGCATGGGGCCGGAATGGGAGGGCAGCTTTCTTGCAGAGGTGCTTGCAGCAATCATTATTCCTGAATGGGGACACAGAGACCCAGGGACCTCTTCAAGGCAGAGCTGACAGGCAGTCATTGCTGTTTGCTCCACCCTGGTGATTCCCTAAGACCTGCCCCACCTAATTTACAACCCCACCCAAGCTGTGTGCAGAGGCTTTTGCATACAAATGGCCTAGCCTTTCTCCTCCTAAAAACCTGTCAAACTGCAGTTGGGTCAGAGAACCCCAGAGATTCCAAAAGAAGGCCTAAGGCTCATCAGCAGCCTGCATTGCTTCACAGCTGTGCCTCATCTGGGCACCTTCAAACCCCAAACAAAGAAGAGGAATCTGCAGATCTCTCTGTAGCTCCTGCTGAGTGGAGTCAGGCAGTGGCTGACTTTGCACCTCCTTGGAGATCCAAGAGCCAGTGTACCCAGTGATCAGAGTGAGACCATTCAGATTACAATTCTTCACATCCATAAGGGACACACTCAGGGGGCAGATTCAGTGACCGCCAAAGCTCCACTGAAGCAAGTCCAGCCCCATAAGGGTGTCTCCAGCAAAGTAGTTCTCCCACCATAGACACAGCTGATTCTCACAGCCAATTGACCTGGAGGTCAATTCCTCCCAGTGGTACCAACAACAATCAAGGCTTAACAAGACTGTTCACACAGCCCACAAAGGGGTGCATCAAAAGTGTCCACCTCAGGTAATTGGGGAGGCTGAGCCACAGGGCCCTATAGAACACCTACCACACAAAGCTACTCTATCAACACAGGGAAGCAGCCAAAATGTGGACACAAAGAAATATGTCACAAATGAAAGAAATGGAGGAAAGCAAACGACTGGATATAGAGTTCAAAACCACAGTTATAAAGTTACTCAAGAATCTTCTAGAAACCTCCAAGAAATATAGTGAATCCCTCAAGGACATGAAAAAGGACTAATTAGAAATTAAGCATACACTAACTGAAATAAAGAATAATATATAGAGATTCAACAGCAGACTAGAGGATCACAAGAATCAAGTCAAGATTTGAAATATGAAGAAGCAAAAAACACTCACTGGAAAGAAAAAAGAATACAAAAATATGAAGGTAGTGCAAGGAGCCTCTTGGACATCTTTAAGCATACCAACATCAGAATTATAGGGGTGCCAGAAGAAGAGAGAGAGTAAGATTGAAAACCTATTTGAAGAAATAATGACAGAAAATTTCCCCTACCTGGTGAAAGAAATAGACTTCCAAGTCCAGGAAGCGCAGAGAACCCCAAACAAAAGGAATCCAAAGAGGACCACACCAAGACACATCATAATTAAAATGCCAAGGGCAAAAGACAAAAAAAGAATATTAAAAGCAGCAAGAGAAAAACAGATACCTACAAGGGAGTACCCATACGACTGTCAGCTGATTTCTCACAGAAACTATGCAGGCCTGAAGGGAGTGGCAAGAAATATTCAAAGTGATAAATAGCCAGAACCTACAACCAAGACTACTCTACCCAGCAAAGCTATCATTTAGAATTGAAGATCAGATAAAGAGCTTCACAGACAAGAAAAAGCTAAAGGAGTTCATCACTGCCAAACCAGGATTATATGAAATGCTGAAGGGTATTCTTTCAGAAGAGGAAGAAGAAAAAGGTAAAGATAAAAATTATGAACAACAAAGTGACAACAAATACATATCTATCAACAAGTGAATAAAAAATCTGATGAACAGAATAAAGTGGTGAATATAATAGAAGGGCATAGAAAGGGAGTGGACTGACAATTCTCAGGGGGGAAGGGGGTTTGGGGGTGCGGGAAGAGACTGAACAAAAGTCGTACACCTATGAACGAGGACAGTGGGGAGGGGGTATGGGCAGGGGGTGGGGTGGGAACCAGATGGAGGGGAGTTATGAGGGGAAAAAGAGGAACAACTATAATAATCTGAACAATAAAGATTTATTGAAAAGAAAAAATAAATACTGCTTTAAAGCAATGGCTTCAAAAATAAGGAGGATATGCCCTAGGCAGTGTGCAAGATAATCCACTAGATGGAAGAAGAATGTATTAGAACACTTTTAATCTTATCCTTTGGCATTTCTATTTTTATGTATGTAAATATATTCATATATAATAGGAGTGCATGCTCAATTCTCACTAATTTTTACTAAGTAATAAAAACCTTGGGAACAACTGCTCTTAAGCAGTAACATGCTTTTCTTATCTCTTTCTATCTGTTGCCCAAATGCTTTGGGGGCTAGCATCTTCAAATTGCTTGGATACCATGGAAACGTAGCCTCCTCTACAAATTCCCTTTGGTTTACAATAGCCAGCATTAGTTACTGATTCTATTCAGAAGAGCCATAATAGAGAACAGAACAACTAATTCACACTTCTGATAAGGCATGCCCATCACTTACATTTTTCAATCCCAGACTAAAGTAACCTCACCTCACCCCAGTCCTAGATTTCTAGAAATGTAAAACTTAAAATTCTCTGCGCTTTAAAAATTTTAAGACCAAAACTTCTTAACTGGATGCATTAAAGTTTCTCCCTAAATGAAAATACAGATATTAGAAAGTATACCCCAAAAATTGAAGAGAATGCTATCTTTTCTTTCTCAAAATTGTCCATCTTCTTGAATCTAAAGGACTAACAATGCACTGAAAGTTCATCAAATTTTTTTTAATTTTCAATTAGTATTCTTACTCAACCTTCAAACTTACCAATTATATGTTTCTGTAAAACAAGATCAATGATCCGTAGACAGATATTCTCTAATTGCTGAGTAACCTAAAGACAAATTTAAACAGTTTAAAATGGATCTTAACCCTTAAGTTTATCTACAAATTTAATATTATTCCAATAAAAATAACAGACTTTTTTTGAGAGAAATTGAGAAGTTAATGCTAAACTTTGTGTGAAAAATTAAACATGCGAGAATACCAAAAAAGCCCTAGCTGGTTTGGCTCAGTG
Organism: Murina feae; assembly: GCA_004026665.1. NCBI lineage: Eukaryota > Metazoa > Chordata > Mammalia > Chiroptera > Vespertilionidae > Murina > Murina feae. The sequence goes on from PVJC01046684.1 coordinate 9,501, forward strand.
GATAATGTGTCAGCCTGTGGACTGAAAGGTCCCAGGTTCAATTCCGGTCAAGGGCATGTATCTTGGTTGTGGGCACATCCCCAGTAGGAGGTGTGCAGGAGGCAGCTGATCGATGTTTCTCTCTCATCGATGTTTCTGACTCTCTCTCTCTCTCCTTTCCTCTCTGTAAAAAAAATCAATAAAATATTTTTTTTTTAAAAAAGAATACCAAAAAGTTTTGAAAAGTAAACAAATGATAGAAATGAGAATTACATCCATAATAAAATTATGAGTTAAATAAGTTCCTTACCTCATATTTTATACCAAAATAAAGTCCTAACAGATCAGATTTCAATGTTAATACTTCAGACATGAAAAATACTAGAAGATATCAAAAGAACTGTGTGTAATCCTAAAGAAGGAAAATGACTCAGAGCCCAGAAATGAGAAATAAATATACTGAGTCATTTGGTGTCAAAAATTTAAAATATCTGCATAGAGCAAGCGGAAGTCAAAGATAAATGAAAAATTAAAGGATATATTTTCAAAGATATCACAAAGATAAAATTCCCCTCACATGAAATCATAGTTACAAAAAGAAAGGCAAGATTACAACAAAAGAAATATAAATGGACCTTGACCTTATAAAAAGTTTACTCTAATACATAATAAGAGTAAAAATTCTAAGCACGGGATTAACACTTTTCACCTATCAGACTGGCGATGATCAAAAAGTAGGGACTTTACATTGATTTAGGGAGTGGGAAGGACACCTTAGCAATATCCTTGAAACTACTCATAAATGTATTTTTTTGATCCAGCAATTTGAATTAAAGAAATTTGTCCTCTGCATATATTATTACATGTACAAAATGACATGTAAAAGGTCTTTTATTGCAGCAACATTTGTGATTAGTAACAACCAAATGTCCACTTAACAAGGACTAGCTAAATAAGTTTGATATATCATACAAAGAGATATCATGCAACTATTAAAAATATGTAATTTTATTGACTAACTAGAGGCCTGGTGCACAAAATTCATGCACAGGGGGGTGGGGTCCCTCAGCCCAGCCTGCCCCCTCACAGTCCAGAACCCCTCAGTGGATGTCCTACTGATGGCCCCAGTCTGGCAGGCGCCGTGTGTGTCACCACTGGGGACCTGCCCCCAGCCACATCTGAGGCTCAGAGCAGTCATCCTGTGTGTGTGTCTACCTGCTGGGGGCCTGCTCTCAGGCACACCGTGGAAGCTTGGAGCAGACACCCCTCTGTGTTGATCGCTCAGCATCCTGCCATCCCCTGCATGTTGTTCTCTTTTTTGAGCTGTGGCCAGGGCTGGGTGCTGCCTGCCTGCCAGGATTGCCTACCCCCCATCTTGCTCCAGCCACCAGGAAGCGGGGAAAACACCGCCTGCTCACTGCCTCGCGGCCGGGCCAGCCTTTCCTGCTCCCCAATCCCTGCAAGGGGACTGGGAAGCAGGCAAGCGCTGCCTGCGTGCTGCCTTGCAGCTGGCCCAGCCTTTTCTTGCTCCCCGATCCCTCCAAGGGAACTGGGAAGCATGCAAACGCTTCCGCTGTCACATAGCCTCCAGCCTTTCCTGCTCCAGATCTGCTCACGGGTTGTCGGTTTCTGAGGCAATGCCTACTGGGCTCACGTTGCCAGGGTTACGCTGCCAGCGTCCTGCCCCCCCCCACCCTCCCCACCATGGGCGCCGCCATTTTGTCTTAGAGTAATAGTTAATTTACGTATTACTTTTATTAGATAGGATATGGAAGACTCACCAAGAAATATTAAGTAAAAAGTGGCAGATGAAAATGTATGCTATCATTTTCATTAAAGAAAAATACACATACTCACTTTCTGCCTGGATATAATATAAAAAAATCTCTGGAAAGATACAAAAAAACTGGTAAAGGAGCTACCTCCTTGAGAGGAGGATGAGATGCCTGGGGAGTTGAGATTTCATCCTCCTTTTCATACCTTTTGAATTTTCAACATATGTTTGTACTAAATATCTACACTAATAAAAGAGAAAGATGCAAATTGACTACATCTTCATGACTCCCCACAATCAGGAGTGGATATGCAACTTAACCCAACAAAGATGGTGGGTTAATTTGCATATACAGGCGCCGAGTGGCTGGGGGATGGGGTGGCCGCTTGTGCACATGCTGACACCAAAAGGCCTGGGTCCCCGGGACAGGCATTCTCAGGAGCCAGGCCACTCTGAGCCTGTAGGTCTGCATGCAGGCACCGAGCAGCCAGGGGCAGGGTGGGAACATCCCCGGAACCCAGGCACTCCAAGCTGGCACACACATGCAAGTAACTGGGAGCAAGGCAGGAACATCCCCCACAGCGAGCAAGTGAGCAGACAGCAGGGTCCTGCTGCCCCTAGCCATGACAGTGAGGGGCAAGCAATCCCCCGCAGGGCCCCCACAGAGAGCAGACACCAGGGCCTGCGGTGGCAACAAGCAGGCAGGTCTGCAGAGAGCAGAGAACCCTAGGGAGCAGGCCTAAGCCAGCAGTAGGACATCCTCTGAGGGCTCCCAGATTGGAGAGGGTACAGGTTGGGCTGAGGGACCTACCCCACTTCCCCCCGCCACCATGCACGAATTTCGTGCACCAGGCCCCTAGTTTTTTAAATAAGAAAAAATTAAAATCCATTATGGGTCTCATTTTTCATCTACATACCCTATTTCAACTTTCAAAATTATTCTTTAATATTGAACTTAAACTACAGTCTTAAAATTCAAATGATCCAAATTTTTCCATTTAAAAATTTGTCTATATATTTAGAACCACTAAGAAAAACTGTACGTGTTTAAGATGTTTTATACTTTCACTTGTGCTCTTCACACAGGAAGTATTTGTACATATATTCATTCGCATGTGATTTCCCCTTTCAAAAATAATGTTTTCAAAAATGTTTTAACAAGCTAAAATTTAAAGTCATAGGACAGGCAATCAGGAAACAAGATTCTGGTTTTGGTTTGCCTCTAATCTAAACTAATAAAAGCGGAATAGTAAAATTAACCATTTCTCCGAGACGCCCACAGCCAATCAGAGTGACTGTATGCAAATTAGCCCAGCCAACATGGCGGCCGCCACTCACGGACCTGAGTAAACATTTAGGCAGCATTCATTGCTGCAGGAGCGAAAGCGAAACTACCTGCTCGCTGGCTCCTTAGCCTTTGGCCTGAAGCAAAACACACATTTGCAACAATTAAGTGTAACAATTGTTTCATTATAGATACCACGAGGTGAGGCAGAGGAGGCTTCCTTAGTAAAAGGCCTCGCCTTAAAGGAACAGCATCAATTATAGGAGATAAACTCCAGAACCTGCGTCCAGCCGGCCTTGCTGGGACATTGGGTCAAAGGGAGCTGTGGGAAGCCTTAAAGCCCCTCACCCAGGCTGGTCAGGCACGCCAGCAGGTGGGCATCCCCCGAGGGGTCCCAGACTGCGAGAGGGCACAGGCCGGGCTGAGGGACCTCCCGAGTGCACAGAGCGGCTGCAGGGCAGGACAGCACAGGACCCAGGACCCATGAGTGGGAAAGAGGCGGCAGGGTTGGAGGGTACCGGGAAGCAGGTAAGAGGCGGCAGGGGGTCGGCAGCCTGCTTGGTGGGCTTCCCAGGCCCTTGGAGGGACATCGGGGAGCGGGAAAAAGGTGGCAGGGGGTCGGCAGCCTGCTTGGTGGGCTTTCCAGGCTCTTGGAGGGGCATCGGGGAGCGGGAAAGAGGC
>PVJC01046685.1:0-13211 GCA_004026665.1 Murina feae
AAGAATTCTCCCTTCAGGGCCTTGGGGGGAGGGAGTATATTTGCAAATCAATGAACTCGAGGGGCACCTATAAAGCAAGGTTCTCGAGTGCTACCCCCACTCTGATTTGGATTAATCCCTGAGTCCGCGCGTGTATTAAAGCTGTGATTTCTCCACCTCTTCAAAGCATCGCTTAGTTTTTGTGGTCTTTCTGCAACAGCATGAGGTATATACCTAAATGCGCAGCCTCCCACAACTACATTATAAAAATACAACTATAAAGATAAACGGCCATCCTCCAGAACCAAGGGAGGGGAAGCTTTACAACTAGAAGGCTAGAGAATGAGTGCATTGAGACTGAGTAGAAGTTCCCAGCACCAAAACTGAGAGGTACAGACACATGCGAAACCGAGGCAGCGAGGGCAAAAGGGGGCAGCGGCAGCACCTAGGTCTGCAGCTTAGAAAGAGATTATAAACTCTGGGGTCGCACTGAAAGTGTTGCAGGCTGACGGGCAATGGGGCGGAAGACGAGTGGCGTCTAGCAGAGCTGTTCACAGCGATCACTGACACGTAGACTTGGGGACTCAGGGGCGTGCAGATGCCAGGACATGGAGACGCCAAATCCGGGAGAAGCTGCATAGTCAGCGGAGGGGCAGCCATGGGTTGCTCTGTCCTGGTGATTCTGAGACCCCGCCCCACCCAACTTACAATCCCACCCAAGCTGTGAGCCTGCCTGCCTGCAGCATAACCTAAGGGACTGCAGCTGGGACAGAACTCCAAAAGTTCCAAACCTCAAACAACAAGGAGAAAGGCCTGGAGGTCATTTCCTCCCAGTGATACCTCTCAGTGATAACTACAACAAGACTGTGTACCCAGCCTTCAAAGGTGTACAACGAGAATGTCCACCCCAGGTGATTGGGGAGGCTGAATCACTGGGCCTTATAGGACACCTAGCACAGAAAGCCACTCTATCAATGCAGGGAAGCAGCCAAAATGCAGACACAAAGAAACAGGTCACAAATGACAGAAATGGAGGAAAGTAAATGACTAGATATAGAGTTCAGAACTACGGTTTTAAGGTTTTTCAAGAATTTTCTAGAATCCGCTGATAAAACTTAGTAATATTATACAGAGATCCAACAGCAGACTAGAGGTTTGCAATAATCAAGTCAAAGATTTGAAACATGAAAAAGCAAAAAGCACCCAAATGGAAAAGAAAAAAGAATCTAGAAGTGTGAAGATAGTGTAAGGAGCATCTGGGACAACTTTAAGCATACTAACATCAGAATTATAGGGGTACCAGAAGAAGAGAAAGAGCAAGAGATTGAAAACCTATTTGAAGAAATAATGACAGAAAACTTCCCCTACCTGGTGAAAGAAATAGACTTACAAGTCCAGGAAGTGCAGAGGATCCCAAACAAAAGGAATCCAAGGAGGACCACACCAACACACATCATAATTAAAATGCCAAGGGCAAAAGACAAAGAGAGAATATTAAAAGCAGCAAGAGAAAAACAGTTAGTTACCTACAAGGGAGTATCCATACGACTGTCAGCTGATTTCTCAACAGAAATCATGCAGGCCAGAAGGGAATGGCAAGAAATATTCAAAGCGATGAATAGCAAGAACCTACAACCAAGATTACTCTACCCAGCAAGGCTATCATGTAAAATTGATGGTCAGATAAAGAGCTTCACAGACAAGAAAAAGCTAAAGGAGTATATCACTACCAAACCAGGATTATTTGAAATGCTGAAGGGCATTCTTTAAGAAGAGGAAAAAGAAGAAAAAGGTAAAAATAAAAAGTATGAACAACAAAGTGACAACAAATACATATCTATCAACAAGTGAATATAACAAGTCAATAGAAATATCTGATGAACAGAATAAACTGGTGAATAGAATAGAAGTAAGGGCATAGAAAGGGAATGGACTGACAATTCTCAGGGGAAAGGGAGCATAAGGGGTATGGGAAGAGACTGGACAAAAATCTTACATCTATGGATGAAGACAGTGATGGGGGTAAGGGCATAGGGTGGGGGGGAACAAGTTGGAGGAGAGCTATGGGGTTTTTTTAAAAAAGGAACATCTGTAATAATCTGAACAATAAAGATTTAATTTAAAAAAAAAATAGTGCTATTTATTATAAAAGTATGCACCATGCAAAGCAATGCTTAAAGTACATCGAAGACTAACAGAGCTTTGTCTGGTGAAAATCTCTCTGTAAGAGGGCTATGAAGGTCAGGCTGGAAGAATGACTGATGGCTGGAAATGTATCATGAGGAGGGCAGTGGGGGTGGAACTGGATTAAGAAGTTGATGGGCCTGAAAAGAGCAGCCTCATTCCCTCTGCCTGACAGGCTGTGAATAAATGCTAATGGGGTAGGCACTGCCCACGATCCCAGCAGGCATGACTCCTCTTTCTCGCCCACTCTCCCACAGCAGGAGCCTGGCATCTCAGCGATCTTTAATGATGCGATCTATCACATTCTGGAAGCTAGGGCTCTGTCAGAATGATTTTCAGCCCAAGATGTCTGTATTAGTTTGCCAGGGCTGCTGTGACAAAGTAGCACACACAGGGCTTGAACAACAGAAATGCGTTGTGTCATAGTTTGGTAGGCAGGAAGTCTGAGCTCAGGGTGTCGAAAGAGCTGGTTCCTTCAGAGGGCTGGGAGGGGAGGATGTGTTCTGTGGTCTACCATTGGCTCTAGAGGGCTGTCTTCTCCCTGTGTCTCTCCACATCTCCTTCCTTCTATACAGGTCTGCCTCCAAAGATCCTGCTTTTGAAAGTGAAATTGGATTGGGGCTCATCCTAATGGCCTCACTTTAACCCGATTACCTCTGAAAAGACCCTATCTTATATAATAAAAGACTAATATGCATATCACCCAAACAGGGGAATGACCGGTCACTATGACATGCACTGACCACCAGGGGGCAGACACTCAATGCAGGAGTTACCCCCTAGTAGTCAGTGCACTCCCACAGTGGGAGCACCACCTGACAGAAGCTGGGCTCTGTAGGTAGAGCACAGGAGGTTTATCTCGGTGCAGTGGCTAATGCAATGCTGTGAGCACACTCCAGCAATTCAGATCTTTCTGGCAAACCAGAAAGATGGCAACACCCACCTGAGCCCCTCCTAGAGCCATGCACACAGTACCCCAACCTTTACGCTCATTGGCTCCCTAAGAAGACCTGGCATTCCACGATTGGCCACCTCCACTATATATACTGCTGTACTTCCTCAATAAAATTAGACCTGCATCACAGAACCTGGTCTCTGGAGTCATGCATTCAAGTGTCCTAGCACTTAGGGGCTCCATCATCCTCACCCCTGGGAGACCTCCTGCTTCAAGGCTCACAGCTGGAGAGTGCAGTGGCGGTGGTTGGGAACCTCTCCTGCCTCTGCAGTAGTGCTAAGGATGTCCAACTGCAGACTTAGACTTACTCTCCACAGGAAGTGGCCTAAGCCATCAATTGGACATCCCCTGAAGGCCGCCCCTCCATCCCGCGCATGATTTGTTCACCAGGCCTCTAGTATCCAAATAAAATCACATTCTGAGGTACTGGGAGTTAGAACACCACATATGAAGTGCAGAGTGGGGGACATGCTTCAACCCACAACATCTGACAATTATGTTTCACTTCAACTCACCCTCATTTCTCACCACCTGAGCATGCCTGGTTGTCCTTCTCTTCTCCCCTCCTCCAGACCCCTAAACTCTTCTTTGTGCTGCCTTAAGGAACCTTGGGAATATGCTTCTTCCCACCAAAATGTGAACAAAAGGAGCCACATGCTAACCTGAAAAGCTCAGCGGAGGCCTGCATGGCAGTATTGCAAACTCAGAGACCTAAAGTAACCACAAAAGATAGTCTGAAAATTAAATATTTAACTACAAACAGATTATAATGGGTAGTCACATCTTAGGCCAGTATTTTCCCTGACAAAGATCACCTTAGATCTTTACTGAGCCCATTTGTCTTTTTGCCTCTAAGATAACGTATTTGTGAAATGTCTGGGTAACTTGTAACTTCCCTTTCTTTCCGGACCCCTCAGGGCACAACAAATGGCACCAGGACATTCCCTCATGTTATTTTTATCAAGTTACAGTCAACTGTTAACTATGTTAAACAATCCTGTATGCATCTATGTAAAAGAAGTGTATGTCTACCATTTCACCTTTTACCCTATCCCAGAGATTTCCCCACTTTGCTTTATCCCACCTCCTTAATCTATCACCAATAAATTTCATGTAACCCACTTATGTATTTTCCTTTTGATGGTAAATTTATAAAAACAAGGTACGAACTCCCCATTCTCCAGAGCATTATCTCAATTCATTGAGGTTCTGCTTCCTGGCATATGTCAACAGTTTGGCTCAAATAAACTCACAAAAATTCTTTACAGGTTTCATTGTTTTTTTTTCGTTAACAAAAATAATTATGATAAATTACAAAAATCATGTACTCTTACAAAAATGCAGAACTGGGTTTAAGTCTTGGTCCTAAACTAATCCCTGTGTTAGGACAAGTTACTTAACGTCACTGAGCCCCCGTTTCCTCATTTTGTGTAAAGAGATACCTGGTATCCACATCCTTAAACTGTCTTCCCTTATATTGATCTGCCTTCAAATTTTGCCTTTGTATGAATGATATTGGATTGGGACGCATTCTAATAACCTCATTTTAACTTGGTTACCTCTGAAAATACCCTATAGCCAAATAAAGTTGAAAGGGGGCAGAAATAGAATGTTGGAGAACCAGCTAGTGTTATTAATATTATTACTATTAATTGTGCCCTGTTAACCATAATTGTTTTATTCTTATTAAAGACAGCACATTCTAACCTGGCTGGCAGCTGTACTCAGGACCTGGGAGCTCACCTGGAAATGCAGCCTTTCCTCTCCTTTTGGAACTGCTTATTATCATAGAAAGATGAACAACTATGCTGTAGAAACCAGAATCACCAGCCCATGGACATCCTCACCTCTTTTTGCATACCTGCAGGCCTTTGCAAACCTCCAAGTCTGCTTACTTGTTAATTGCCCATCTGGCACTCCCTTTGGCTATTTACCATGTAACCCATCACTAAGCCCTTTGAAAGGACCCCTAGTCCTTTTGTATATCTGTAAACTGCTCTTTTGCCTACTTTTCCTTTGTAGTTCTACCTATATAAATAAGCAGCTGGCTTCTGGGGGCCTGCAGAGCAGATTTTTGTGGCTGACCTGCTGCTCTCCCATACTGTGGGCAAAATTGGAATAAACACTCATATATGATTCAACCCTCTGCTTAATAGGCTCAAGTAGTGACAGACAGAATGGACCCATTGTTTGTCCAGTTACAAAGTGACCTTTTAGGGTACTTTCTCAGAAAGAACTGCCATCAGGAGATGAAGAATCGTGAGAAGAAATAATGAGCGTCAGAAAACCTGGATTCTAAATCTGACTTGGAACTAATTTGCTGAGTGTTTGGGGGGCACTCTTTTTAGCTTTCTGGACTCAAAAATGGTTGACCAGGGAGCCTCTATAATCATCTATGCTGGCCCTGTCATATAATGAGACTCTGTGTATATGTGTGTGTGTGTAACTGTACTAAAAATATTTAACCAATGTGTAAGTGTCCAATACAGTATCATTAACTATGATGTGGTATTTCTTGACCATCTGTCTATCCACTCCACCCTGGAGACCAGTGGTCCAGTTGGATCCCCAGACAACACACATCTGGTGTCAAGTACCCACCAACCTCATCACAGAATCCTGACCTCCAGGGTTGACAAGAGGTCAGCAATGAACTGGATAGGGAACCTGGTACCTGGGCTTTCCTTCTTCTACCACTAGGTGTCACTGTCCCACCTCAAAAGCCTCTTCTCTAATTCTCAACCGGGTTAACTGGAAACTCTCCCACAGATTTAGGTTCTTGAGGCATTTAGATCTAATTTGCATCTACCTTTCTGGACCCTTCCCCTCCAAGAGTCAACCCAACTATTTACAGAGGTCTGCACACCTTGTGTCCCTGCATGCCAGGTTTTTAAACTTGACCAGTGACAGGGCCTGTGCGGTGCACATCTGCCTGAGCTAATGGGCCCAGCCCTTCCTTCATCAAGGACCTCATGCCACAAGCATAGAGGGGGAAAGTTGGGTCAGTCACAGCATTTGGGCTGAGACTTGAAAGATGCTCAGGGATAGTCCAGAGCACTGGGATGGGCCATTCTAGGCTGATGGAGCAGTACAGGCGAAGAGGCCGGTCCTTTTAAGCTTAAAGAAGGCTTTTCCTATCAGTACTAAACTGTATTGCAATCCATTTAGATCCCATTGCCCTACATGAGACAATGAGCAGGCTCCTGCCCCATTCTCCATTTACATATCATCACCATGGTATAGCTTATCTTGAGAGCAGAGATGTGGCTTTTCATTTATTGTATCCTCAAAACTAACCACAGTGTAAGTGAATAATATATTTTCAGTGAATAAATGAACACTTTACCTGCTAAGCTAAACTACTACAAAGCCATTGGATTTTGAAGAGGCCTTTTTCAGAGGGGAAACTGGGGGACAGGCCACCAGTAAGAGAGCCACGGCATCCCCTGGCTCCTGCTCTATGCTCTTTGCAGACCCTGCTGGCTCGATCTCCTTCCCTGGGAACTGATTCTGCAAGCTGGTCAAGCCCAGAGCAGCACCTTCTTTACTTCCAGGCATTCTCCCTGCTCCTCTTTCAGGAACACTGCCCCAGGGACAGGGGTTGCTGCAAGGAACTAATAAAATAATGGAAACTCAGAAGCCTGTGTGTTCACCAGAGTTGAATCAAAGAAGCAGAGACTGAGGTCATCCATATGCTAATCTCACAATCTAGACCCCTTGCCCTTTAACAGAAGTTAAACAGCTCAATATTTCTGCCTCTGTGGCGATTTTTCATTCCCAGAAAGCCATTGTAGTTTTTGTATCTGTTGAAACTTATTAGGAGCTTTGACACCTGGAAGAAGACATACTAACAGGAGAGTGGGGAGTGGGATGTGCAATAGACAGGAGAGAGAAAGGAAGGGGCAACAGGAATGGCCCTAGCTCTGAATGGTTGCTGTGAACACTGGCTGTGGAGAGCTTGGTTGGGGGTGTGGGAGGGAGGAGGTCAAGGTAGATAAAATAAGCTCGGAGTCTATCTCAGTGGAAGCCTTCCATTGATCGGCGCATTTCCATGGAATGAAGTTCAAACTCTTTAGGCAGCATTCATGGTCCCCATGGTCCATCCCTGACCTATACTTTCAACCTTTGTTCCCATGATGCCCCATTTCTTGCCTGCATACCCGCTGAATGGACCCAGTCACTCTCCCCATTGGCACTTGGTCACCCCTCAAGCCCAGCTCCTGGGATCTTCCCATACATACGCTTGGTCTCACACCTACCTCTCCAGATGGGCCACGCTCTTTCATACCATATTTATTTCCCTAATTGGCAAGTTTCTATTTAACTTGCTTAACATTCAACATCACTCCTCTCGAAAGTCTTCCCTGATCACCATCTGGTTGAACTTCAGGACCCTTATCTTGCACCCCTTGCACCTGCAGTTGTCATAGCTCTTGCTACCCTTCTAAGGAATTACTAGTTTATGTGTCTCTGAACTCTGAGCATCTTAATGACATCTTTCGTGTCTCTCATTGTTACAGCATCCCCTCCAGCATAAAGCTTAACACATAGTAGGTTCTAAATTAATAGTTAATCATGGAGTGCTCAAGGGTAGAGACTAGATGCTATTCATCCTGTATCTCTAATCTCTAGACCACTGCTTGGCACAGAGAAAGATTTCAGCACATGTTTGTTGAATTAATGCATAGAAAGATGGAGGACTAGCACAAAATAAACATTTGTCAGTTAATTTCTGTTAGGTTAATTCAAAGTTCTACCAGTTTTATATCTAGTTCTTTCTATACCTGAACTCCTAGCTACCTGGTGCTGAGATGGCATTCTATAATAATAAAAGCACAATATGCAAACTGACCAAATGGCCAAGTAGCAGAACCACTGTCCGGATAACCATGCTATGACATGCACTGGCATCAGGCCAGCCAAGGCAGGTGCAACATGATTGGTCGGGGGTCCTGCCATCACCCCACAATCGCCCCGCAGAGGGAGGCCCAGGCCACCAGCCGGTGGGGCAAGCAATCAAGGGGGTGGGGATGGCAGCAGAGGCAAGCAGCACCAGGCCAAGGAGGGTGTGGGCAGGGGACAGGGCCAGCTTCTGGCAGCCAGAGGGAACCCTGGGTCCCAGGTGCCAGCAGCCAGAGGGAAGCCAGTTCCCACAGCCAGTGGAAGGAAGGCCTACCCTTGCACGAATTTCATGCATTGGGCCTCTAGTCTCATATATTCCTAGGTACAACTTCCATTCTCTTTCCAAGTCTCCCAGGGGAACATTACCCTTTCACAGAAACAGGAATCCATTAAGAGAAATTGACACAACTGGCGTTTACCTACTATCTACTGTATACTCACTATGCTGCCATCAGGGCTAAGTAATGAATAAAACAATTCCAGACTTTACCTTCATGCAGTCTACAACTGAGAGAGTATAGGCATTAAACCAATAAGTGGAAGTAGAAAACACATCACAGAGGTAAAGTAGAAGGAATACTGAACAATTGAATTGAAGCTAGTCTTGAGGTGTTCAAGGAAGGCCTCTCAGGGAGAGAAATATTTAATCCAGGACACACAACCGAGTATGCATAAGCCAGGCTCAGAGAAGAGGAAAGAATAAGGATTGAGGAGTTCACCCAGGCATCTTGGCCTGATCAGCTGCCTCTCCTTCCTTCCCTGTCCCAATTCCAATAATTATGGACACTTTCTCCTGAAACACATCACTTACTCCTGTTATTCACGTTGGATATTTTGGTTCTAATATGAATTACAAACTAAACTGTAAGCTGAAAGGAAGGTTAACACCAGACTAAAACAGTTATTATGGTGACCAGCTCACCTCAAGGCAAGTACTACAAGTCTCAAGTCCCAGCAAGTCCTTAGTCCTGGGGAAAGTAGGACAACTGGTCACCCTACACTGTGGCCACAACCTACCACCAGGATGGACCAGTAGCAGCTCAGCACATAAGTTCATGCTAGTCATTTATTCATTTATTTGTTCAGTCAACATATATTTCCTGAATCTATATACAAAGAACTAGATATAGTAAAACCCTCAATTTTGTGGACCTTGATTTAATGGACTTCAGATTTAACCGACAAACTTTCCAGTCTGTATGGTATATGTGAAAATTAACACCCTGTGAATTTAAAAATGCTTTTAGCCAAGATTTGCTTACACTTAAATTAACACGCTTTTTGGTATTAATCCATTGTTCTTTTTAACTGGCCTTTTTAACGAATAGGCCACATGTTGGGGAGGGGAAAACACACTAGCAATTTCACCGAAACAAATAAATATTACATATCTACAACTATAGTCTACATATTGAAATCCAAGAGTCACTGCTCATAAATCATGTTTGGTGAATGATTAGCATGTGCTCACACCGCATCTCCAGCGGTAATTGGTTCTGTTGTCTAGGGGGGTGACTGTCTGCAGCAATTTTAACGTGTGCAGTCTCATGTTTCCAAGCACGCTAAGCTACGCCCCACCCTGTGCATTTGTTTACTCGGTAAACACATTTACTAGGCCTATCCAGTATAAATTGAAAATTACTGTAATACATATAGAAAACTTTTCTGTGAAATTAAACTTTTTATGCATATTTAAGTTTAATTACACAAATTTGCATACGTAAGTAAAAACAGGTAAACTAAGTATTCATCAATTTTTGAACATATATATTCCCAAAACCTACTTTATTATACAACAGAGCTTCGGCTTTAACGGAGACACCCCCTCCTTCCCCCAGAACCCAAATTAGATCATTATATCAAGGTTTTACTGTACTATAAATATAATAATTTACAAACATGTATAAACCACAAGGCCTGGGGGTGGAGAGGAGTAAGTCCTGTGAATGGAGAGGAGGAGGAAGAATATGTGCAAATAGCCCTTGAGTGGGAATGAGATTGCACCACCCAGGATCACAGCAAATGTGTGTGGCTGAGTGTGATGGGATCTAATTGACATTTTTTTAAAGACTGCCCTGGTTGCCACGTGGGTGATGGGTTGAAGTGTCACAGTAAAAAAGAGAGACCTAGAACAGGGCAAAGGCCGTGATCTGGGAGGTGGGTGGGGCACCGGGTGCAGGATAACAGTGGAGGAACGGGAAGGTCTGTGAATGGGGTTCTGCCCCTGGAGGCAGGGGAAGCCCCAGGAATGGGCAGTGACTGGGACACGTGGGAAACCATCATTACTACTGAACAACTTCTGAGGGGAGCAGCTCATCAGAAAGCAACACCCACCTTTCCTGCTCAGCGTTTCTCCTGGGAAGGAGGCACACATCGTAGGTAGGTATCTTTGCCTGCACTGCACTTGGGTTTTCTGCTGTTACTTCAATTGGAAGAAATATTGAATGGCTTTTATTTATTTGTGGCTGTGGGGATACAAGGATGGTGGAAACAAATGACGTTTCACAAAACCCAATTTCTTCCGCTCTCAAGAGCAATCTGTCACCATCTCGGCTGGCTGCCAGGTCCTCTGGAGTCAGGCTGACCAAGAGCAGCCGGAGCTCAGGTCTTAGGATTCTCTCCCTGGAAAACCTTCCTTCTCGGCCTGGGAAAAGCCTTCTGAGAGTTAGGCTTCCTAACCTCAAGTTGAACCCCAACAGGAGCAACTGGTTGAGCAACGGACACGACCTCTTTTTCCAGGGAGATCCTGGCAAACCCAGTCTCAAGGTGCTGTGCTGGCGCCTAAGAGCCTGGCTTCGCGAGGAAAACCAGCCCACCCACCTTTATTGCTATGGGTGGCACCTGTCCTCTCTCCAGAGGGCTCCATCCAGCCTGCCAGGGCCACTGCCCTCTAGACCAGAAGGAATCAGTGCGTGTGGGCCTAGGCTTGGGGGACTGGAGAGTCCATGTCTATGGCAGGGCTGACCCACCAGGAATAGCTGATCCCCGAGAGCAGAGTGCAGAGGGCCCTGTAGCTCAGCTGCATTCAAGCAAGTACAGGAGCTCACTCTAGTGGGAATGCAGGTGGGAGGACTTAGCGAGCAGGACTTGTGGAGCCTGAGAGACTATGAAGACCACAGCTCCTACCCTCAGGAGGTGGGTTAGCACAGGAAGCAGGCAAGTACTAACTAACCTGAGTCCTGTGATGGAGGGAGAGTGTGGGGGAGAAAGGAAGACACTCCTAACTCTGCCTGGGGAATCCCAGGAGACTTCCAGGGGAAGGTGATAACCCTGTTCCCCAGACAATCGACTGGAATCACCAGGCTTAACTAACTGCATTTAGAAAAACAAACAGATGCTAAAACAGCACATTTGTAAGGGTAAGCCTGCTCCATTATTCAATTTAAAAAGAATCACCAATTGAAATTAACTTCCCTCATGGATTTTTTTTCCTATAAAATCATCCCTGAGGGCTGGGTTTTCAAGTAGAAAAAATATTCTTTTAAAGGTGAATTGTTTTAGACTTGGCATGTAATCCAAGGAAACCTGCCCTGGAGGTATATACTTGAAAAGATTTTCAGGAACACCTTTTTCCTGAAGGTGGGAGGAAATAACAGAGAAAATGTGGGGTGGGCCCCACCTGCCCAGTGCTGGTCTCCCATCAGGGTGACGAGAGCAGAGAGTGGGCAGGAGAGAGTTCTATTCATTCTTAAAAACATAACATTTGGCCATTTACAAGGCCCATGCCATGCAGGTCTCCAATAGCTCCCTGCGGCAGCAGGAGCAGTGCAGATCACGGGTGTATTAAAAAACTGAGAGAAGAGTCAAAACCGTTCATGAACTATGAAATCAACAGAAATTATTCTGACACTGACATGAAAAAACAAACTTCAGGTTTAAATAGATGCAGTTAATCCTGAAAAAACAAGAGATAAATCCCAGATAGGAGTAACAAATAGGCTCCTAGATTACTTGACAATTCGTTTAGTGAAGAGGGGCAAGTAATATAAATACATTAGAATATTTTTTGCTGATTGACATGTTGACAATGACAATGTAGAACAGTTTGAAGACAACTGCTTAAAGCATACTCTCATTTCAGAGAATATTCTTGAATAGTACTTTAATACCATACAAGTACTACACAGGAATACTTGAATTCAGCTTAGCAGTATATATACAGATTTTTGAAACTTGATAGGTTTCTGAAAATTGACAGTTATAAAAATTTACACAATATTAGTGAAGCTAAGGAAAAAAAAAAACCTCTCAAAGCTTTTAGGAATAAATTAAAATATTAATCAGCATGGGAGAGGGAAGAATACAGTTTCTATTATTTTCTTTATAGACAAAGATGTAACAAAAATCATTGTCCTATTAAAAGGTATCAGACAGTAGTTAGCCAAAAAATAATAAAAATAAATAAAATGAATATTATAGAGGCACACCAGAGAATCTAAACTAATAAAAGCGAAATAGTAAAATTAACCGTTTCTCCGAGACAGGGTAAGCCACGCCCACCAGCCAATCAGAACGGCTGTATGCAAATTAGCCCAGCCAACATGGCGGCCGCCACTCACGGACCTGGGTAAACGTTTAGGCAGCGTCCGTTGCAGCAGGAGCGAAAGCGATACTGTTTTCGGCCCTTGGCGGGCAGGCTCCGAAACATGTTTCAATAATGTAACAATCATAGAATCCTCGGCAGCTGAAGGGAACAGGCCTGGCCTGACTTACTAAGAGTAACAAAGTCTCATTATAGACGCTGCGCTGCTGCAAGGTGAAGCAGAGGAGGTTTCGTTACCTCAGCTTAAAGGAACAGAAACCTGCATCCAGCCAGCCTTGCTGGGACGTTGGGTCAATGGGAGCTGTGGGCAGCTTTAAAGCCCCTCACCCAGGCTGGTCAGGCACGCCCGCAGGTGGGCGTCCCCTGAGGGGTCCCAGACTGCGAGAGGGCACAGGCGGGGCTGAGGGACCTCCCAGTGCACAGAGTGGCTGCAGGGCGGGACAGCGCAGGACCCAGGACCCGTGATGGAAAAGAAGCGGCAGGGTTGGAGGGCACCGGGAAGCGGGTAAGAGGCGGCGGGGGGGGGGGTCTCAGCCTGCTTGGTGGCTGCCCAGGCCCTTTGCGGGGCATCGGGAAGCAGGAAAGCAAGGCTGAAGGGACCGGGGTCCTGCTTGGCAGCTATCCAGACCCCTTGGCGGCACCGGGAAG
>PVJC01046686.1:0-13221 GCA_004026665.1 Murina feae
TCATGTGCCCTGAACTGTTCTAAGCATATTGCACATATTAACTCCCTCAGTTTTCACAACAATACTATGAGGTAGTGACTATTCTATTACAATCTCCGTAACATAGCCGAGGAAGCTGACTCATGATCATTTTAGATCACTGGGATAATAAATGACAGATCAGGTGGTCTGGCTTCAGATGTCAAGTTTTTAACCAGGAAGCTGTTCTGTCCTTTTTAAAAAAATATATATATTTTATTGATTTTTTACAGAGAGAAAGGGAGAAGGGTAGAAAGTTAGAAACATCGATGATAGAGAAACATCTATGAGCTGCCTCCTGCACACCTCCCACTGGGTATGTGCCCACAACCAAGGTACATGCCCTTGACCAGAATCAAACCTGGGACCTTTCAGTCCGCAGGCTGATGCTCTATCCACTGACCAGACCGGTCAGGGCTGTTCTGTCCTTTATTCTGTGAATAACTGTGGACAAGTGTGGCTTTAATAACATAATTACATTATCTTCCACCCCAAAAGTAATGTGGTGTGTGTGTGTGTGTGTGTGTGTGTGTGTGTGTGTGTGTGTGTGTTGAGCAGGATATCTCAACAGAAAGTCTCTCCCATAAAAATAAGTCTCAAACATGAATTGAAAATTGAGAAAAGGTGTGACTTTACACAGAGGAGCGGGAGTCCGAAGACACCATAGCAGTGCCTGTCGGCATGGCCAGCACACTGACCAGAGGCAGCCAGGTGGGAGGGCAAAGCTGAGGATGATGAGCTGTGATAGAATATTAATCCTTTTTATTATTGAGGTAAATTGGCATATGATACTATGTCCCTATAAATGTAAATCTTGGTCCTTGTTATTTGGATTTTAGAAAGAACAAAGGAATCAGATGTAGTGTTGGGAGGTGTGTCCCTGCTTAGAGAAGAAGCGCTCACCTAGGGCAAATGTCAGGAAGGACTGAATGGATGAGAATGATTCATCTTGGAAAATAGAGCTGAGGGAAGAGAATTTTAAGAGATAATTTTTTTATGTAGTCAAAATTGTGAGATCCTAGAATGAGTTTTTGAGACTCTATGCTTTTCTTGTCTGGTGTGGGGGGTTCTTAAAAGCAGCTCAGGTTGTGTTATGCATATTGATTTATATTAATCTTGTTCCAAGAAGAGTGGTTGGCAGTCAGAAATGATGACCAGTCACCACGCCTGTTACCAGCTCCCCATGCCACACCCATGGCAGGCAACACTAGCTGGTCCCTATGGCGCTCTTTCCCTCCAAGCCATGTCTGGTCCCAGGTATTTAAGATAGTATGTCAAGAAATTTCAGAAAGCTTAAAATGAATGAAGGTCACAGAAGTTAGAAAGTGTCCTCTATGGTTGTGGATTTTACAATATCCTTTACAGAATCAATATCCCTCCTAAATATGACCCTGTCATAAATCTTCTACTGCCTGCCTTCTCATTTGCTTTTGCCTATGTGATTAATGAATTTTCATGAAAACACTCCCTGTGTCTCCTCTCAACTCCCTGTGTCTCTTCTCAACCATTCTTCCCACTCTTGCCAAAATTACCTTCCTCCAACACCACTCTGGTCATGTCCTGCCCTGAAAAGGGTGCTATTCTGGCTTTGCTCCTTCCTGGAAACAAGCCCAACACTTTAGTGCAGATGATAAAACCCCTTCTCATTGTCCTCCGGCTTCCTCTCATTTGTCCAAATTCACCACAATACTGTTTGATTTCTTAAAAGCCAAATCGTAGAAATAGAGAGTAGATTTTTGGTTGCCAAGGGCCGGAGGAGACGGGTATATGGGGAGATTTTGGTCAAAGGGTAGCAACTTCCAGTTAGGAGATGAATCAGTTCTGGGATCTAATGTACAGGTAACAATAATGGATTATTTGCACTAAGTCCTCCTTTAAAGTCATCAATTAGGTCATGTGACTTTAAGGAAAAGGATGTATAATGAAACTGATTTTCCCATAGGCTAATTGATATGAACAAGAATTAAGTTCCTAAGGCATCTCATCAACATTATAGTGAAATGATGTTGAGCAAAAAGGTGTAAGGACCTGCCATACTATTTTTTCCTCAGTGTCTGAACCTTTTAAACTTAAAATATTTGAAATGTTTTAACTTTTATTTATTTTATTTTTTTAATCTTTATTGAAAGTATTGCATAGGTTCTCCTTTTCCCACCATTAAACTCCTCTAGCCTGTTCCGGCCCACCCCCAACCCCAGACCCTCAACAACCCATTGTCCGTTTCCACAGATTATGTATATATGCACACAAGTTCATTGGTAGAACCTGCCATACTTGAAAGTTGCTAAGAGAATAGAACTTAAATGTTTTCAACATTGAAAAAAGGTCATTATGTTAGGTGATATATATGTTAACTAACCTTATGACAGTAATAGTTCATCCTATATAATAAAAGGGTAATATGCAAATTGACCCTAATGGTGGAACAACTGGGAATGACTGGTCACTATGATGTACACTGACCACCAGGGGGCAGATGCTCAATGCAGGAGTTGCCACCTGGTGGTCAGTGTACTTCCACAGGGGGAGTGCTGCTCAGCTAGAAGCCGGCTCATGGCTGGCCAGTGCAGGGGGCCAGGCCTAAACTGTTAGTCAGACATCCCTCAAGGGCTCCCAGGCTGCCAGAGGGATGTCTGACTGCCAGCTTAGGCCTGATCCCCCGGGGAGTGGGCTTAAGCCAGCAGGTGGACATCCCCCAAGGGCTCCCGGACTGTGAGAGGTCACAGGCCAGGCTGAGGGACACCCCATCCCCCACAAGTGCATGAAATTTCATGTACCAGGCCTCTAGTATATATACTGGAGGCCCGGTACATGAAATTTGTGCACGAGTGTATCCCTCAGCCTGGCCTGCACCCTCTCTAATCTAGGGCCCTTAGGGAATGTCCAACTGCCAGTTTAGGCCTGATCCCTGTGGGATCGAGCCTTAACTGGCAGTTGGACATATCCCTCACAAATCCAGGACTGCTGGCTCCAAACCACTTGCCTGCCTGCCTGATTGCTGTAGGTAGAGCATAGGAGGTTTATCTCGGTGCAGTGGCTGATGCAATGCTGTGAGCACACTCCAGCAGTTCAGATCTTTCTGGCAAACCAGGAAGATGGCAACATCCGCCTAAGCCCCTCCTAGAGCCACGTACACAGTACCCTGACCTTTACGCTCATTGGCTCCCTAAGAAGACCTGGCATTCCATGATTGGCCACCTCCGCTATATATAGTGCTGTACTTCCTCAATAAAATTAGACCTGCGTCACAGAACCTGGTCTCCAGAGTCATGCATGCAAGTGTCCTCACCCCTGGGAGACCCCCTGCTTCAGATTGCCCTAACCACTTCTGCCTGCCAGTGTGATCACCCCCTAACTGTCCCCTGTTGGCCTGATCACCCCCAACTGCCCTCCCCTGCCAGCCTGGTTGCCCCTAACTGCCCTCCCCTGCCAGCCTGGTTGCCCCTAACTGTCCTTCCCTGCCAGCCTGGTCACACCCAACTGCCCTCCCCTACTGGCCTGATCTCACCCCCAACTGCCCTCCCCTGCTGGCCATGTTGTGCCAGCCATCTTGTGCCAACCATCTTGGGGTGGCCATTTTGTGGCAGCCATCTTGTGGTGGCCATTTTATGATGACATGAGGGCATTGTGTGAGGGTGCAAGGAAAGCCTAAGCTTTTATTAGTATAGATTTTATCTGATATAAATATTCCTACCGCAGCATTTTAATTTTTACTTACATGAAATATTTTCCCTCATCTCTTCACTTTCAGTCTGTGTGTGTCTTTCATTCTGAGGTGGGTTTCTAGGAGACAGCATATATACATGGGTCTTGTTTTCTTTTCCATTCAGTTACCTTACGTCTTTTGATTAGAGCATTTAAGCCACTTACATTTAAAGTGATTATTGATAGGTGTGTATATATTGCCATTTTATTACTTATGACTATGTTCCTCTTTCTTTTTTTTCTTCCTTTTTAAAGAAGACACTTTAACATTTATTGTAAGAATGGTTTATTGGTAATGTACTTCTTCTTGTCTTGGAAGCTCCTAATTTCTTTTTAAATTTTAAATGACAGTCTTGGTTATGGCTCCTTGCTTTTCATCAATTTAAATACTTCATGCCAATCTTTTTTGGCCTGAAATGTTTCTGTTCAGAAATCAGAAGACAATTTTATAAGAGCTTCCTTAAAAGTAAGCAATTACCTTTCTCTTGCTGCTTTTAAGGACCTCTCCTTATATTTAATTTTGCCATTTTAATTGTTATGTGTCTTGGTGTGGGTCTCTTTGGGTTCATTGTACTTGGACTCTGTGATTTCTGGAGTTGTGTGTCCTTTTTCTTCATCAGGTTAGGAGAGTTTCTTGAGCATTCTTGTAATCATTGTTTTGAACTTTATATCTGGTAGATTGTTTGCCTTCATTTCATTTAGTTCTTTTTTTGGAGATTTCTCCTATTATTTAATTTGGGGCATGTTTATTTATCTCCCCACTCTGGCTGTCTCTCTGTTTTTGTTTCTGTGTATTAGGTCTGCTATGTCTTCTAGTCTTGGTAAGGTGGCCTTATGTATTAGGTATCATGTGGGACCCAGTGGTGCAGTCTCCCTGCTCGCCTGGGTGCTCCAGAAATCCCCCTTGTGTGGGTTATGTAAACCCTTCTTTTGTAGTTGATTCTTGAGTGCTATTGGCCCATCTGTGAGTGGGGCTTACCCTTAATCTGCCTGACTTTAAGGATTAACTCAACCACAGTGTATGAGCTGTTGTGTGGATGCTGGACACACAAAGTGGAAATCATCTCTGCAAGGTCTGGTGCCTGCCAACATCCTCTTTTAAATGAGCTGCCTGTAGAGCTAAGGTTTTCTCTGAAGCACAGCACAAGGTGTGTTGGTTCTGGGGCCTCTTTGTAGGGACTTTGGTGCAGGTCAGTGACAGACATTGCCTGAATCTAGCCCTGAGTAACATATTTGGAGGTAGAAACTGATGCACATTATGTCTGCTTTGCTGGACTTCAGTGTACATAGGAAGGGCCAAACTCTGCACCAAGGCTGGCTTCCACCAACACTGAGCCTGCAGGCAGGTGGCAAAAGGCCCAAGGTACCTGAGATCCATCTCCATCTACCTCCTTCTGCAGCTGCTTGTGAGGCTCAGTCACTGAACTCTTGTGGTAACTGAGTTCTATGAGGTTGGTTCTCAGTGAGTCACCAGTTAGGGGTGCATGGTGTTCATCAGATTGATACAGATTCAACATTTGTTCTATTGTTGGGCCTGAAGCTACTCTGCAAAAGCCACAGTATATACCAATTCCAGTTGCCACCTGCCAGGTGCTTGTAAACTTCTGTGGTTATTATCAAAGGAAGTTACCAAAGGAAGCCAAAGAGTTTATTAGACCCAAATGGACAAATATTCTCTATTTTTCTTTAACTCCTGGCATTTTAATTATGATATGTCTTGGTGTGGGTCTCTTTGTATTCATCTTGTTTGGGACTCTCTGCACTTCCTGGACTTGTATGTCTGTTTCTTTCACCAGGTAGGGGAAGTTTACAGTCATTATTTTTTTCTAATAGGTTTTCAATTTCTTACTCTCTCTCTCTTCTCTTTCCAGCATCCACATGATATGAATGTTGGTATGTTTGAATTTTTCCCAGAGGCTCCTTACAGTATCCTAATATGGTTTTTGGATTCTATTTTCTTTTTGCTGTTCTAACTGGGGTTTCTACTTCCTTATTTTTTAAATCACTGACTCAATCCTCTGCTTTATCTACTGTACTGTACTTTTAATTTCAGTTACTGTACTCTTCACTTCTGACTTTTTTTATGGCTTCCATTTCTTTATTTTTAAAAGAATAGTTTGTTGATTTTTAGAAAAAGAGAG
Organism: Murina feae; assembly: GCA_004026665.1. NCBI lineage: Eukaryota > Metazoa > Chordata > Mammalia > Chiroptera > Vespertilionidae > Murina > Murina feae. The sequence continues at coordinate 5,865 of PVJC01046686.1, forward strand.
AGGAAAATAATCATTGATGTGAGAGCCCAACATTGGTCGGTTACCTCCTGCACTACCCCTACCAGGGATCAAACCCGAAATCCAGGCATGTGCCCTTTGCTGGGAATCCATCCAGCAACTTCTGGGTGCAAAAGATGATACCCAGCCAACTGAGCCACATCAGTCAGGGATCCATCTCCTTTTTCATGTTGTTGAAGTTCTCACTAAGTTCATTGAACATCCTATCATCATTGTTTTAACCTCTGTATTGAGTAGTTTTCTTGCCTCCATTTCGTTAGTCCTTTTCTGTCAATTTCTTCCATTCTTTCATTTGGGATTTCTTTTTTAGTCTTATCATTTTGGTTGTTTCCGTGTTTGTTTCTATACGACATCTGCCAGGCTTTATAGAGTGGTCTTCTGTCATAGGTGTTCTAAGGGACCTAGTGGTGCAAAATTTCCAGCCACCCGAGCCACTGGATGCTTTCCCCACCCCCATATGAGCCATGCACATCCTTCTGTTGTAGTTTATCCTTGATAGTTATTGTGACACTACTTGGAGGAATTGACCTCCAGGTTTATGGGCTATAAAAACCACCCATGACTACAGGGGATGAGCTGCTTTATAGAGACTGCTCCACTGAGCAGGACTTGCTTTAGTGGGTCTTTGATGCCTGCCAAATCCACCTCTTGAATGTGTCAGTCATAAAGATGGTTGGGTTGCAATTCAGCATAGTCTGAAGCTGTGTCTACCAGATGTACTGGCTCTGGAGTCTCCCTAGAGATTCAGGCCAAGGTTAGTCACCTCCTGAGCCCTTCCCCAAAGCCAGTTGTCATGAGCTACAGAGCGAACCGAAGATGACTGCTGCTATGCTGGGCTTAGAGGCACCTGTGAAGGACCAAGTTGCCAACTGAGGCTGGCTGTTACTTGTGCCAGGCCTGGGCCACTTAGCAAGATGTACAGTGTATGCAGAGGTAAGACACAGCTTGTTTGAGAGATCTTGGGAAATTGCAAAGCTTAGATCAAGAGAAATCTTTTATATGGGAAAAGGACGAAAACAGCTTGGATGGACCAGCAAATTGGGTGAGGCAGGTTCTCATGGAATCACTAGTGGGGCAAACAGAGATGGTCAGGTTTATGAAGACTCATATATGGAGCATGCCTGCTGGGTGGAGGGCTCAGGGAGAGGACATAAGAAAGCTGCCCCTCCAGCTCTCACCGATGCCAGACAATTCATTTGTTTCCTGTATGTGCCTTCAAGCTACTGCCCAACACTGTAGCTCAGAGGGAGTGAGTCTGAGTAAGTCTGTGTGGGCTCTTTAAGAGGAACACCTGGGACTCCCACAGCCCTCAGTCTCCCTCAACCTTAATCTCTGCTGATTTTTACTGCAAGAAGTTATGGAGACTTCTTTTCCTGGCACTGGACCCTGGGCTTGGGGGCCTAGTGTGGGGCTGGGACCCTTGGCTCCTTAAGGGATACTTCCACAGTTGAGATATGCCTTCTGATTTTTTGTCCTCCATACATAGTGTACCTATTACTCCTACCAGTCTAAATGTGGCTTCTTCTTTATATTCTTAGTTGTAAAATTTTTCTTCAGCTAGATTTCCAGTGGTTCTGAATGGTGGTTGTTCTGTTGTTTAGTTGAAGTTTGATGTGGTTGAGGAAGGATTTGAGTACTGTATTTACATACACCAACATCTTGACCAGAAAACCGAGACCCAAGAAATTCTTATTTTTTCTAATAATTTTTCTAAAAAATATGTTTTTATTGATTTTTAGAGAGAGAGGGGAAGGGACAGTTAGAGAGAGAGAGAGAGAGAGAGAGAGAGAGAGAGGAAGGGAGAGAGAGAGAGGGATGTGAGAGAGAAATATTGATCGGTTGCCTTCCATACGCACCCCTACCAAAGATCAAACCTGCAACCTCAGCGTGTACCCTGACCAGGAATTGAACCATAGTTTTTCGGTGCATGGGATAACTTTCAACCAACTGAGCCACATGGGTAGGGCCTTAAAAATATATTTTCATTGATTTTTTAGAGAGAGAGAAAGGGAGAGGGATACAAAGAGAAAGATTAATTTGAGAGTGAAACATCAATTGGCTGCATCCTGTACACTCCACTGGGGATTGAGCTTGCAATCCTGGAAGGTGCCCTGACTGGGAGTCAAACTGGCAACCTTTCAGTGCACAGGATGACACCAGCCTACTGAGCCACACTGGCCTGGCAAGACCCAGCCATTCTTATCAGCTGTTTATCACATCTCAAATCAGCAACACACCTTGGCCCAATCCATAATAGGACATCTTTGTCTCTCACTCTGATAGCAGAAGTCTTTTAGTTTTAGAGATGAAGAAACTGAAAAAAATACTTTGAAAGTTTCATTTACCAGAAAGAATTTAAATACAAACATCTGAATGGAATCTGTGGCTCTGGTACAGGCTGGAATATGTATACTTTATCACAATTAAAATATAGATGAAAAAAATATAGATGGATGCTGGGGATATTGTCAATTGAAGGAGAAACAAAACCCTCAAGTTATATCCTTATTTCACAAAATGCACCAACATAAATTCAGGTAGATTACATGCAAAACTTTTTCACATAAAATAACTTCAAAGTAACATAGGGAATATTTAATTTTGAGTGAAAAGTACTTCAAAATACAAAAGCATCTGATAACATCACAAAAGAAAATATCAATATATTTGCATTTTTAGAATATAAAATTTATGTAAACTAAAATTTAACCAACTTAGAAAACACATTTTCAGTAGCTGACAAGGGGAGTTATACTTATTTATGTATGCATCTTATAAATGAACTAGGGGCCTGGTGCACAAAAATTTGTGCACTCGGAAGGTCCCTCAGCCTGGCCTGTGCCCTCTTGCAATCTGGGACCCCTCTGGGGATGTCCACCTGCTGGCATGCCTGGTCAGCCTGGGTGAGGGGCTGATGGCTGTTTACAGGCTAGCCAAGCCCCCCAGTGAGACCCCTCACCCCACTGGGGTGTGGCCAGCCTGGGTGCGGGCCCAAGGGCCATTTTCAGGCTTTCAGGCTGCCCACAGTCCCTTCAGGTTTTGGATCCCTATTGGGGTAACTGGCCAGCCTTTGTGAGGGGCTGATGGCTGTTTGAAGGCTGGCCAAGGCCCCCAGTGGTGTCCCTTACCCCATTGGGGTGTGGCCAGCCTGGGTAACAGCCTGAGGGCTGTTTTCAGGCTTTCGGGCTGCCCACAGCTCCCATTGACCCAATGTCCTAGCAATGCTGTCTGGTAGCAGGTTTCTGGGGTTTATTTATCTTCTATAAATACTGTTCCTTTAAGCTGAGGCCTAGGCAGGTAATGAAGCCTCCTGTCTGCTTCAGCTCGTGGCTTCTATAATTGCAAGAATGTTGCCTTAGTAGTCGGGCCCAGGCCTGCTGTTTGCTTCAGCTACAAGGCTTCTATAATTGCAAGAATGTTGCCTTAGTAGTCGGGCCCAGGCCTGCTGTTTGCTTCAGCTACGAGGCTTCTATAATTGCAAGAATGTTGCCTTAGTAGTCGGGCCCAGGCCTGCTGTTTGCTTCAGCTCCGAGGCTTCTATAATTGCAAAAATGTTGCCTGGAGCACAGAGAGGCCCAGGCAGCTGGCAGATAGTTTTACTCCTGATGCAATGGAAGCTGCCTGTTTACTCTAGTCCGTGACTGCCGGCCTCCATCTTGGCTGGGTTAGTTTGCATACATCCACTCTGATTGGCTGGTTGGCGTGGCTTAGGCATCCTGTAGAAATGGTCAATTTCAATATTACTCTTATATTAGATTAGATAATGAAAACTGTAGCAACACAGTAGAGAAAATGAAAAAGAATGCAAATGGGTAATTAATGAAATGAAGAGAATAAATTATCAGTTTAGTCTCACTAGATTTCAAAGAAATACAAAGTAAGCAGCACTGGTAAGTCAGTAGTATAGATTAAAATAAATAAAACAAAACTCCAAACTAGCAATACTGCAAAAATGAGAATTTTCTCCAAAAGCCAATGTGTAAATTAGCCAAAACTTTCTAGAAAGTAATTTAATAAGACATAAAAAAAGATCCAATAATTCTACTCCTAATCTGTACTAATTGGTTAAATAGTTATGCAAAAAAAAGTCTATTATAAACTTTTATGTAATACTAGAGGCCTGGAGCACAAACTCATGTACCAGTGTGAGATCAGGCTCTACGACATCCCCTGAGGGGTCCCAGATTGCAGAAGGCACAGGCCAGGTTGAGAGACCCCACCAGTGCACAACTGGGGCCGGGGAGGGACGTAGGAGGTTGGCCAACTGGGGAGGAACCGCAGGAGGCCTCCAGGGCATGTCTGGCCCATCTCTCTCAGTCTCAATCATCCAGACCCCAGCAGCAAGCTAACCTACAGGTGGGAGTATCTGCCCCCTGGTGGTCAGTGCACATCATAATGAGCAAATGAGTGGCCTTAGCATATCATTAGCATATTATGCTTTGTTAGGTTGAATGGCCAACTGGACAACCAGACACTTAGCATATTAGGCTTTTATTATATAAGATAAATTCCAAATACATGGCAAATGGCCATTTGGGAAAATAGTGAAATACCATATCTATTGAATAGAATGTTATACAATGTCGTAACTATTCTTGAAGGATATTTAAACACCAAAAATGTCCCTGATATGATGTTAAATTAAGAAGGTAGGATGAAAAATTACTTACATTATGGTCCAAATGGTGTAAAAATACATAGATATATTCATATGTAAACCCCACATATGTAAACAATTAGAGAGCAATATATAAAAATACCCAAAGTTGTTATATGTAATTATATTATGAATAATTTTGTCATTTTTAATTTTTTTTTAAGTTTGGTAGCAAATGGGTTACTGTTATAACTAGAAAAAGGGATAAACATTAAATTATACATTACTTGCCCTAGCTGGTTTGCTCAGTGGATAGATTTCAGCCTTCAGGCTGAAAGGTCTCAGGTTTGATTCCGGGCAAGAGCATATGCCTGGGTTGAGGGTTCACACTGCCAACAGCATGCACGCCAGACCTGCTAGGGGCCTGCCCCCAGGCACACCATTGAGGCTTGGAGTAGGCACCCCCTCTGTGTTGATATCAGACTCTTGCCCTCCCCTGCATGTTGTTCTCTTTTTTGAGCTGTGGCCAGGGCTGGGTGCTGCCTGCCTCCTAAGCTTGCCTACTGCCCATCTTCCTCCAGCCACCAGAAAGCAGGGAAAACCCCGCCTCATGGTCAGGCCAGCCTTTTCCTGCTCCCTGATCTCTGGAAGGGACCTGGGGAGCCCCCAAGCAAGCCCCCAGCCCCCAAGAGCTTGCTTTCCCGCTCCCCAGTGCCCCCCAAAGGACCTGGGGATCCACCAAGCAGGCCCCCAGCCCCCACCGCCTCTTTCCTGCTCCCTGGTGCCCTGCAAAGGGCCTGGGGAGCCGCCAAGCAGGCTGCCAACCCTGCCGCCTCTTTCCCACTCACCGGTCCTGGGTCCTGCGCTGTTCCACACTGCAGCCTCTCTGTGCACTCAGGAGGTCCCTCAACCTGGCCTGTGCCCTCTCACAGTCTGGGACCCCTCTGGGGATGTCCACCTGCTGGCGTGCCTGACCAGGCTGGGTGATGGACTGATGGCTGTCTCCAGGCTGGCCAAGCCCCCCAGTAACATCCCTCACCCCATTGGATTGTGGCCAGTGTGGGTGACGGGTTGATTGGCGCTTTCAGGCTTTAAGGCTGCCCACAGCTCCCATTGACCTAATGTCCCAGCAAGGCTGGCTGGATGCAGGTTTCTGGGGTTTGTTTATCTTTTGTAATTGATACACTGTTCCTTTAAGCCGAGGCCTAGTAACAAAGCCTCCTCTCTGCTTCACCTCGCGCTTCTATAATGAGACAATGTTACTTTTAATGGTCAGGCCAGGCCTGCTGTTTCCTTCAGCTCCCGAGGATTCTATGAATGATATTTTGTTGCAAACATGTGTTTTGCTTGAGCCACAATAAGCGGAGCGGGCCACAGTTTCACTTTCACTCCTGCTGCAATGGAAGCTGCCGTTTACTCAGGTCCATGAGTGGCGGCCTCCATGTTGGCTGGGCTAATTTGCATACAGTTGCTCTGATTGGCTGGTGGGTGTGGCTTACCCATCCTGAGAAACGGTTAATTTTAATATTACGCCTTTATTAGTATATATATATATATATATATATATATATATATATATATATATACACACACACACACACACACACACACACACTAGGGGCCCGGTGCACAAAAATTTGTGCACTCGGGGGGTGGGGGTCCCTCAGCCCGGCCTGTGCCCTCTTGCAGTCTGGGACACCTCGGGGGGGATGTCTGCCTGCTGGTATGCCTGGCCAGCCTGGGTGAGGGGCTGAGAACCATTTTCAGGCTGCCCACAACCCCTTCAGGGTTCGTGCACTGAGGGGTGGGAAGGCTGGTGAGTGCAGGCCTGGACGTTTTCCATCGGAGGGCCCACAATTGCACACACCTGGTGGGCCCACACCTCTGAGGGGACACACCTGGCGCAGAGTTGGGTGGCAAGCCAGGGGCGGACACTGGTGCAGAATGCCTCAGTGGGGCCCTGCTGCTGAGCAAGCACACCCGGGGTGGAGCTGGGCAGTGAACTGGCTTCGGATTCTCCGCACTGTGCAGCAGACGCTCCCGCACATCCTGTGGAGGCCCCTGGGGGGTGGATGAAGGTAGCGGACCCTGGACGGGTGTTCCTGGACACCCTGCGGAGGCCCCCAGGGCAGAGCCAGGCAGTGGACCCAGGACAGGCGTTCCTGGATGTCCCACAGAGGCCCCCGGGGGGCAAAGCCGGGCAGCAGACCCAGGACGGCTGCTCCTGCACACCCTGCAGAGGCCCCGTGCTCCTGCATGCCCCGGGGAGGCCCCCAGGGGGTGGAGCCAGGCAGTGGACCTGGGACAGGTGCCCCTGGATACTCCTCGGAGGCTCCCAGGGGCGGAGCTAGGCAGCAGACCCAGGACAGCTGCTCCTGAACACCACGAGGAGGCCCCAGGCCAGACCCCCACTGCCACTGAGCTGACACACCTGGCACAGCTATGCCGGCCGGCCGTGGAGGCTCCCAGTGCAGAGCCACCCTGCCGGCCTCCATCTTGGCTGGGTTAATTTGCATATAGCCACTCTGATTGTCTGGTGGGCATGGCTGTGAGCAGAGGCCCAGCCAGCCTAGGCAGGCAGTTGCAACAGAAGCCTTTGGTTTGCTCTAGCTCCATGGCTGTTGGCCTCCATCTTGGCTGGGTTAATTTGCATACAGCCACTCTGATTGGCTGGTGGGCGTGGCCGTGAGCAGAGGCTCAGCCAGCCTAGGCAGGCAGTTGCAACAGAAGCCTTTGGTTTGC
>PVJC01046687.1:0-13205 GCA_004026665.1 Murina feae
TCCATTGTTCTCGGGCATGTAGGTTAACACACCCTTGAAATACGGGAAGTGATATCCCTGAAGGGGGTGTTGCCCCTCAAGAGAGCACATAATCTTAACCATCCTGTATTCCCATCCCCACCTGGCTTTCTTCAGCTTCCTGTAATCTTTCTTGGGTCCCCTCCTGGATGTCAAATGCATGGAAGAAGCTACAAAATGGTTTTCCTCCAGAGCATTTGAGGTCTTGCTCTCCATCATACTAGTATGTTGTCCATTTGGCTCAAATAAACTCATGAAAAATTTTCCACAGTTCTGGAAGTTTCTCAGGTGGACAATGTAAAAACGCCTGAAAGCTTACAGAATTAAAGGTTTGGAGGTAGAGGGTCTTTCTGACCTTCTGGCATTTGTTTAAATTTCTAAGGGCACCCAGACCCTGGGAGATGTTTGCCCCCAAAATCCTTTTCTAGTCACAACTTCACTCTATCTTGCAATCTCAGCTCCCACCTTAAGGATCCATTTTAACCTCTCAGTCAACTTATTTATAATAATAAAAGCGTCATATGTTATTAGACCTGATGTCCTTCTGGAAGACCTTTTGGATGAAGCTGGGGCTGTGAGGGAAGCCTGGTCCCAGGTGCCAGAGGGAAGCTGGTGCCAGCAGCCAGGGGAAGGAAGGCCTACTCTTGTACGAATTTCATGAATCGGGACTCTAGTTTATATATGTGTGTTTATATTTATGTGTGAATAATCTTTTAGATTCCCACCTACAAGAACCTTGAACACAGTAATCCTCTGATGTTACACCTCCTTTCAAATCCCAAGGGTGATCAAACTTTGGGGAGAGAAGCATAGAAGTGCAATGTCCTAATATTACAGATGAAGCCACCGTGGCGAAGAGAGAGGAAGGAAGTAGCACCGGGTCACACAGCAGGTCAGGGACATAGCTGGGAAGAGGTTTCTGGAGCCAGGCCTGGTGAGCTTCCTACCACAGCTGTGTGTCTACAGCCCTTGGATGTGGAGGGCCTTCTCCCATTCCTCGGAGAACACCTCCATCAGACCCAAAACTCACTTTATCAGAGATCGGAAGTCCAGCCACCCCTCACAGCTGTGCTCAGACACCAGGAGCTTGATCTTCAGAGCAGGACACTCGGAAGCCACAGAGTCCACCTCCGGGGCAAGGGCATCTGTGGTCACGATGCTCTGGGCATTAGACTCCTTTAGTCGGTACAGAATGTCCTTGGCCTTCATCTGGGTTGTCCCTGGCATGAAGATAATCCCTGGGGATGAGAAAGAAATTATTTGTTTGATTTCCTCTTTCACAACCATAGGCTTCAGGCCTGGCCTATCTGGGTAGAAATCCCTTAACCCCTTCCTATGCAAAGAACTGCAGTGTCAGCACTGCCACTCCACACCCCAAAACTACCAAATCAGAGCCTGTATTTTTTAAAATATATTCATATTGATTTCAGAGAGGAAGTGAGAGGGAGAGAGAAACATCAATGATGACAGAGAATCATTGATGGGCCGCTTTCTGCACGCCAACCTGGGGATCCAGTGTTCCCTGACATGGCATCAATTGGTGATATCCTTATTCACATGTCAATACGCAACCACTGAGCCAAGGTGGCAGGGCCAGAACCTGCTATTTACAGGACCTTCCAGTGATTCCCACGCACATTAAAATTTGGAACACTTGCCCTAAACCTTTTCACTGTAGATGGATGCAGCCAGTAGACAGGGGGATCCTACTTTGCAAGAGTTTACATGGGACCTGGGGGCACAGATGCAAGGAGGACAGAGTCTCTGATACTGAAAGGACGGTGCAAGACTGTGGACCAGCCAATAGAGATGCAGAGGAAATGACTCAAATCTAACTGCACCCTACCCCCCTGTGCAACCGGACCTTGACTGTTCCCTCAACCAATCACGCATTACCCCACCCACTCCCTATAAATCTTGTTTTCCTGAAACTCCAGCACTTCCTCCCCACCATGCCACTGCGTCGGTGGGCTTGTGTAGGAAGTCCGAGTTAACTCGAATAAAGCTCTCATGTTTTTGCATCGGAGTCAGGAGCACTCATGGTCTTTGAGGATCACGACATCTGGGCTAACATTTGGGGGTTTGTCCGGGATCCCAAGACCCCAAGGGACCCCCAACCCGGAGAGCCTGATTGGCCACGGCAGGTGTCTGTGTCAGTCTCATCTGTCTTTCTATGTGAGCTCATTTTCTGGTAATGCCCATAGGGGCCTAGGCAGACGTGCTGGTTAATAGGCCACGAGCAGGAAGGTTGTTGAAGACGTTCCGCCTTCCAGGATGGATGGAATGTTCCCCTCCACGAATTCGGAGAGATGGGACGTTCCTCTCCATGAAATAAGACAGGAGGGATGGAAAATTTCCTCTCCAGGGTCTGAATCTAGCGGGTTGTGGTTGTTCCCATGTTCGGTTTTGCTTCCACGGAGTTGGAAGGTTGTTTGTCTGTTTCTGTGTTTCTTTGTTTTATTCTGTTCTGGGGAGTTGGGTACTGTTTCATTTATCTGCTCAGCTCTACTGAGAGAGTTAACTGATCTGTTTGCTGTGGCAGAGTGCCAGCAGCTGCCGTTTCTCCCCACAGGTCGAACTGGAGTCTCCAGGACACTGTTTTCTGTGATGTAAAGGTAGTATGCGCTGGTGTAAAAATGTTTCTCTGTTTGTTTGATTAGTTCTTTTCAACCCGGTCCCTCCCTGCAATGTGGTAATAGCTTCTCCTCAAACTTAGAAGCTTTGGAATTGCTCAAACCTTACTGCCTTGGGTCAGATTCTCTGTGTAAAATCCAGTGAGCTTTACCAACAAAAGGGATGGTTAACTGCTAGGAAATGGCCAGAGGGGTTCCTCAGGCCTGGGTCATAGAAATCCAGCCGAAGGCTCAGGCAGGAATGTAGTTAATTTGCATTTTAAATTCCTCAGGCTTCCAGCAAAAACTGCTTCTAAAAGTCTTGATCTAGATTTACAGAATAAAAGTTTAAAATGTGCTGTTTGAATGTATATTGTCTGAGTTTTGTCTCCTTAAGTCATGTAATATAAGCAAGTTAACTCCTATATCTGAAAAGGGGTTCGGGCAGCTGCTTGGCCCAGAACATTGCACGTGGCTCTCATGGGGGATGCCATCTTGGAAAAATTGGAGCCCCTCCTCTTTCTGAATTTGCCACTCAGGGGCGGGGCTCACAGCTCCACAGGACAGGGAGGTTAAGGGCCCTGCTCCCTGCCATATTGAATTAAGGCCAATTGGTGATATTCTGTAATGTAAATATAGTATGCACCAAGGTTTTAATGGGGAATGTTATCTATCTTTATTGTTTAAATAGGCATCTTTGTTGCTTGCTTAAAATTGTTTAGCCAGTAAATTTCTGTTTGGGTATGAATGTGTTGCTAATCAAAGAAATGCTGGCCGTTTACTTTTGGTTATCATCAAAAAATTAAGGTTCCTAAGAGTGAAGAATTCTATACAAGTTGCTGGACATATGACAAAAAGAATAAAAGTAAAAACAGTAGGAATTAAGGTTAAAAATAAGAAGCTAAGCTAAGCTAATAACTGGGAAATTGCTCCAATCTAGTCCTGTAAAGAAAATTGGACAAACTGTGTTTGTGGCTAGAAAGAAGAACTGGCCACAATGCACAGCCCTGACAATGGCTCCAGAGAGACAAGGGCAATTTTGCCTTGTGTGGGAAGGTCAAGAATAGACTTTAGTCACCTCCCTAAGATGTTTGTATAACCTTACCATGTGTCATGTGTAGTAGCAAAAGATTTAGCTGTCAGAAGCGGGCACAGTGCCAATGTTATACTTCATTATATAATCTTAATTTTCTTACAGATTTGAATTCAGTTGTCAAAAGGGCAAGTGCTCAACTGGCAAAGGTCTTGCAGGCTCATGTAAACTGACTGAAAAGTATAATTTTAGTGTAATAAAGAAAGATAAAGAAAAATGTTAAAAGCTAAATTAATAATAGGTCAATAAACTGGGACAAGTAGAATAGGGAAACTGAGCAGAAATTTTGTCTTCCCTAAACCAAGGACACTTGGGGATGGAACTGGTTGGTTGCCTGTTGCTGCTGGTGGAGGAAGGACTGATGTCTCCTTCTGGTGTGGGGCCTTGGAAGAGGTTGCTGATTGCCACGGGAACTGCCAGATGGTCCAGCATAGCTTCGCCTGGGTGGAGAGATCTCTCCGATGGCCCTGTCCTTGGCAGTGCTGGGGGAAGGAAGAATGGAGATTTTATACCCCCAAGTTTTCTTAAGTCAGTGTCTTTTCTACAACAGTGTCCCATGGTAATTGATTGTTGGTGATTTGAAATGCTGCTTAATCCTATTTTAGAAAACAAGTGCTTTTGTAAAGAAAGAATTCTCACTGTCCTCAGGGCCTAGCTAAGAACCACGCCCTGGTGCTAATCAAGTTAAAGCCTGAAGCAAAGTCTGTTAAAATTTGCCAGTCAAGGTAAATAAAGTCTAGGGACAAAGGAAGCAGGCAGTATGTGCCATTCCTGGCCCTAGAACCTGGTAATAGATTTGGGAATTCCTGAAAGTAGATCCCAGGGTTTTCAGAACTGAGGGACTGGCCAAGATCCCTTTGGGTTGGGAGGACCGGAGGCTGCATATTAAACCTGTAGACTGCACTTTGCAAGGCCTGCCTCTTCATCAGACAGGGCTCCAGAGAGACTTGACCCTGTTGTATACAGTTAGAGTGCTGAATATCAAATGCGTGAGTCATCCAATTATGCTGGGGCCCCTGCTAGCATATGACAAAAAGAATAAAAGAAGGGATCCCAAGGTGGTTGCTGGGCATGGAGGCCATAGGGGCATAGGTTAACTGAACCTCACATTACCCTGTTTGGATGGCTGGTTAGCCAATGACGGGTAAGATTCCTCAGGGAGGAATGACCTAAGCACATACGGGCCATCAGGAGAGAACTTGGGGTTCAACAGAAGTGGGGCACAGATCCTCACCCCCCAATAATGCATGGGCTTGAACACTCGCCCCTTCTGAGGGAGGTCTGCTGCTCCATGGCTGCTTCCCATTTCCCATGCCCAGCTCAGAGTGGGACCCAGGCAACACAGCTCAGATCGGGACAGAAAGCTGTTGCAGGGTATGGAAACTTCACAAAGGCAAAGGGCAACTGGTCCGCAGATGAAGCAGCCTGGAAGGCTGCCTTGGAAACCAGTGGGGCCTCTACAGATTAAAGGAACTAATTCTACTCAAGTTCTTGCAGGCTCTTACACGGAGGGCGACCAGAAACTTCCTGCACACCTCGGCCCCCCTGGACTACGAGGCCACTTGTGAGTTCAACGTGGTCATCGTGGTGGTGGACTCGGGCAGCCCCAGCCTCTCCAGCAACAACTCATTGGTGGTCAAGGTCAGGGACACCAATGACAACCCGCCTGTGTTCGGCCAGTCGATGATGGAGGTCTAACAACACGCCCAGACACACCAAGAGCGACAGTGGCAGAGGTACCAGCCACGGCGGCTGCAGCAACGTGTGCGAGCTGCAGGTGACCAGCCCCGGGCGGCGAGAAGCAGCCGCAGCTCATCGTCAAGGGGGAGCTGGACCGTGAGCAGCTCGACTCGTAGGAGCTGACTCTGTGGGTGCGCGATGGCGTCAACCCGACGACAATAGCCCCTGCTTCGAGAAGAGCGTGTACGAGGCCGACCTGGTGGAGAACAGCACCCCAGGCACCCCAATCCTGCCTCTGACCTGGACGTGGGGGTCAACGGGTGGCACCACCACCAAGTCGGTGTGGTGGCTGCTGTGCCTGGACAAGGCGTCCGGCTGGCTCAACGTCCTGACCGTGAGAAAGTGAGCCAGCTGTGCTTCACCGTCATGGCCCGCGACCGTGAGCAGCCCCCCCAAGAATGAGGGGGAGAACGGTGTGGTCACCTGCACGGTGGTGGGGGACATGCCCTTCCAGCTGAAGCTGGCCAGCGACACGGAGGGCGACCAGAACTGGCCAGACGGTGACTCCAGGGTGGCCACCGTGCTGGCCACCAATGCCGACAATGGCAAGAACACGGATGTTGCCTACAGACTTGGCTGCAGTCAGAAAGGAGCTGAGAGTAAGTCCTCAGCAGCATGTCCTGTTGGACAGGCTCACTGTCCTGGAGCACCTGCTGCTCAAGTCACCGCAGCAGACCTGAGCACCCAGCAGCAGGTTGCTGACGCAGCATCAACACCAGCCAGCCTGTGCCCTGTACAGAGACCTGCAGAGGAGGCTGTCCCTCGGTGCTGCTTTCCTCTGCACGTTCAAGACCCTGGTGCTAGACGAGCCCACTAGTGGAGTGGACCCCTGCTCCAGCACCTGAGAAGAAGGTCGGACGCCTACAACCCTCCACCTAGACGAGGCGCAGAGGCACTGAGTGACTGCGTGGCCGTCCGCTCTGGAGTTGGACAGCCTGCAGGATGCAGCTTGCACCGTGGCCCTGATGAAGACCTGCGTCCCACAGGCGTTTCTCGGGGACTGCAGCGGGCACACGCTGAGCTGCATCCTCCCCAGGGATGACCAAGCCGGCTTCGAGGGGCTCCTCTAGGCGCTGGAGCAGAACCGGAGCCGCCTGTGCGTGGTGAGTTGTGGTGTCGCAGATGCCACTTTGGAGGAGGTGCTTCTGATGCTTCTGGGAGATCCCAGAGAGCAGTCAGACGTGGTCCCAAGGATGGGGGTGAAGGCACAGAGCCAGAGGCCTCCAGCGACAGATACCACCTTAGAGGCACCTGCAGAGCTGCCCCAACAGGATGCTGGCAAGGGTGTGGGAAGCCCCCTGCTATGAAGGGTGCCTCCAGGGAAGGAACCTGTTCAGGCCCCCTTCCTCGTATGCGGGACACAGAGAAGGGAGCTCTGTCCCACACAGCAAGGACATCTGCTTGCTTGCAAGGGATGTCAGGCCCTGTCCTGCAGGAGGGCAGGGGGCTTTGGTGGAAAGGAGTATATTTGACCCAGAAGAGTCAATGATTTGACTCATGTACATAAAACCAAGGGGGGAATGAAAGGGCGGTGCAAGACTGTGGACCAGCCAATAGAGATGCAGAGGAAATGACCCAAGTCTAACTGCACTCTGCCCCCCTGTGCAACCAGACCTTGACTCTTCCCTCGACCAATCATGCATTACCCCACCCACTCCCTATAAATCCTGTTTTCCTGAAACTCCAGCTCTTCCTCCCCACCATGCCGCTGCATCGGTGGGCTTGTGTAGGAAGTCCGAGTTAACTCGAATAAAGCTCTCATGTTTTTGCATCGGAGTCGGGCGCACTCATGGTCTTTGGGGATCACGACATCTGGGCTAACAATACCAGGAATAGCTGCATCCCGGCCTCCATTTTTCTCCTCCCACCCCCTTCTCTCATCCCTGAGTCATTGGAAATCGCTTCTTTCCTTCATCCCTCACATCCAAATTAACCGCATTGTCCCTTGAACTTTCCTACCTTCCCTTCCATCTGCTGTCGCCAACAATTAGCTCAGGTATCTATGTGCACCACTGGATTCTAAACTCCCCACCAGATGCCTTGCCTTGAACTTCTGTGTTATTACCTGCATAAGTTCCCCAGAGCATCCACCTTCCCCCTTCATATTTCCTCTTGTGAAGACTATAGGGCAATGGAATCCTTACAACCATTTGTAAGCTTCCGGGCACTGGAGAACAAAGACCAGGAAATGCTTGCTGGACACCAGGAATCACACCGTGTAAGGAAGTGAAACTGTCCTGAAGATCCCGGATGGCACACCTGCACTCCATCCCCATCCAAGCCCACCAGCTCAGCCCCCAAACCCACTGACAAGAGATTCCCACCAGTGACTGCACATAAGGATGAGACTGCAGCTCCTAGGTACCCATCAGCCCCTTGGCTCAGCCCTGTGCAGCCCTTCCCTTTGGATATCCCACCACCTTTTCCGATACATTTTTTTTTTTGCGGGAAACAAGTAAACTCGTCATATCACCTTTTATACCAAAGCACGGGAGACTAGTTTTTTCCAAAAACGAGTAGAGACAGATTCCGTCAAATATAAAGGGCCTGGCATTTCAACAACAACAAAAATGTGCCAGACACCTCAGATAGACTTTGCAAAGTCAGAGCATTATTGGATTTCTTTCTTCCCGTTACGACGCGATTTGGCGGGGAAATGCCCGATTACAAAGTGTTAACTTAAATAAACTCAGTTTTCTTGAATCACTTCTCAGATGGCCGTTTAGCCTGCTGCCCAGCACGTTCACCTTCACTTCTCTTCACTAACACCTGTGTTCTCTCTCCAGAAAAACAGCACGCTCCCCATCCTGACACTGAAGACGCTGCCCATGCTCCAACTTCTCTCCCACACCCTATTCTCTATTTCAATGTGGCCATTCTTAACATGGGCAACTCCTGACTCTAAGCCTTTGCATGTGCTGAGCCCGTTCTTTGAATTCACTTTCTCTGCTTCTACTCCTCATTAGGTATGCTTTTCCCAGAGGGTTCAGCTCACATCTTGGCTCTACAGATGACACGGTTTCTTCATGCTCCCTCTGCTGTTGCTGTTAACATTTCATTCCATAGGAACTAGATGGATTAACCCACTATTTTATGAGGAAAAGAGAGAGAATATTCAAGCAAGAGCATGAACAGACTGTTGTGTAAACATGTGCTTCAACTGAAGTGATTAAAAAGTAAATCCATGAGTCCCATTCTGATTCTAAATTAGATAGATAGATGATAGATAGATAGATAGATAGATAGACAGATAGATAAGCAATTAAAAGGGAAAGGGAAATTTCTACAGAAGAATGCTAACTAAGGAATGTAGAGGGGGTGATATAAACAGAAAATCCTCATGTAAAACCACTATAATAATATCCAGCTCAGCCAAGAATCATCAGGGGATACTCAAACCATGGGGCGAAAGACAGCGGGGGAGCAGGATAGTCACTAGTCTCATAGGTGTTGGACCACAGACTTGTTCCTGGTCAGGAAGAGGAAAGGTGCCCCGACAAAGCTGAATACCACCCTTCTAATGAGATAAGCAGTATCGCTGATGGGAGACAACAACAATTGCAGAGACCCCTCATGTGATGCATCGACAAAGACACAACACTGTCCTCCCAGCACTCCTGTTAAGATGCTTGAAGATGAATATAATCGTGAAGCAAGAGTGAGAGATGCCAATTTGGATGCACCTCCTGCAAAGCAACTGCGTAGATCCTTCAAAAATGTCACTGCCATGCAGAGGGGGCTAGCGAGCCCTTCTAGATTAAAGGAGACTGAGAAGACGTGACCACGAAATGCAACGCCTGAGCCTCTATTGGACTTTGGACTTAAAGAAAGAAATGGCTGTCAGGGACATGATGAAGGCAATTGGGGAGTGTTGACCATGGATAGCTGTCAGGTAACATATATTGTACCAATGTCAGACTTCTTGTTTCATAAGCCTGCCCTGGTGATGGTGAAGGAAATGTCTGGGATCCAGTGTTTCTGCATATTTACATGATATTTATGGGTGTCACAATGTCTGCAACAGACTCTTTACTAACTCAGTGGGGGGCTCAACTATGGCAAAAGGGTAACAGTCGATGAATTTCAAAAAAGTAATAATGTCTGAGACTGAGCAAGAGTGTGTGTGTGTGTGTGTGTGTGTGTGTGTGACATTGCGTTTGAGTATATCTGTTTACAGGTGAGGGAGAGAGTGAGGGATGAGGGGTAAAATATGTGAGGGAGTCTGAGAAAGACAAAGACTGTGAAGAAGAAAGAATGTAGGGAGGAGGAAGCTCGGAGTCTTCCAGGACCAGTTGGCTCCAGGACATTCCTAAGGTCTCTACGGGTCTCTCTGCGTCACTGACCTGTTCGGATGCAGCCCAGGGCCACCAGCCACCACTCAGGCACTCGAGGCAGAATCAAGGCGAGACGGTCTCCCTGCTGCAGGCCACAGGTCTGTGTGAAGACGTTGGCTGCGCGGCAGGAGAGGTCTGTCAGCTCTCGGAAGCTCCACTTCACTTCCTCTCCCTGGCTGTTCACCCACCACAGGGCTGGGTTGGGGCCTCTCTTGCCTTCCTGGTCAAGATCACAAGCCATGTGTTACTTCCCGCTTCAGAGGAAAGGGCACTTATTTCCCCGTCCACTGTCACAGCCACATTCCAGTGTGAGCTTCGCTCAGGGCCCAAGACCCCATTTTATTTTATTTATCAGTATTATTCTTTTTTAAATCTTCACTCAAGGATATTTTTCCCTTGATTTTTAGAGAGAGTGGAAGAGGGAGGGAAGGATATCAATGTGAGAGAAACACATCGATTGGTTGCCTTCTGTATGGGCCCTGACGCTCAATGCACTGAGGCAAACCGGCTAGGACCTGAGACCTCATTTTACATCATAAAAAAAAAAAATTAAAAAAATAATAAAATAAAGTGCCAAGAAAAGTCAGGGTGTGATCCAGCCAACTTCTTCTGGTCTACTGTAGCCACCTCCTCTCAGGTTACATAAAACCATGAATAGCTTCCTGTGTCCAACGGAAGACTTAAAGCTCCATCCCCACGAGTCTTAGTTCCCTGTAGACAGTGCAATCCTCTTTGTGCCCATGCATTCTCATCTGGGAAGTGGGGGCAATATTACCTAGCAGGTCACAAAGTTCTAACGAGTTATTTAATGAATAAAGTGTACATAACAGTGCCTGGCACAGTAGGCGCTCAATAAATACGACTATTATCATAGTTGCTGCACAATAAAAGAGGCTAATTTAGGTTCTGAATATTTTTTTAATTAATTTGTAAAATTAAGTGACCTCTAACGGTGAAATTTGGAAGAAGCAGACTGGGAAGGTCCAGGCCCCTATTTCTTCAGAGAAACATCGAGTAAACAGACTAAAATGGCTTTGGTGGGGCTCTTGAAACAGTCAAGGGTCTGCAGCAACCGACAAATGCCCAAACAGCTAAAGCCACACTCAGATCGGCATCGGCGGGGCATGTTGTGATGTTCCGCTCACTTGTGCACCCCCCTCCTCTGATGTGGTGCCCAGGGTTGGGAGGAGGTGTTGCCGGAGTCCCAGTCCCTCTCTGGGACAGAAGGAAAAGAGTGAAACTTGTTGGCAACATTCAGTGGAGGTGAGATGGAGCTGGAAAGGAATTTGTTTATTATTTGTAGATTCCCTAATAACAAGTCACATTGAGTATATTTTTGTATACTTATTTGCTAACTGTGAGAATCTCAAGTAAACTGTTCAGATCTTTTCCCAATTTTCTAAGTAGGTTGTTTCCTTTTGATCGAGTTTGAGAAGTTTGTATGTTTTGGATACAAGTCTTTTTTCTTCTTCTTTACTTTTATTTATATGTCTTTATTATTTCTTAAATTTATATAGGAATATGGTTTTTATAAGTAATTAAAGTTAAGCTGTTATTAGTTTAAAATACATTATTATAACTTTAAGACATTATATGTAATATATGCAATTCACAGTATATACACAGAAGGAAATGAGATTTGAATCAAAACATATCAATCCAAAAAAACAAAACAAACACACACCAACCAAACACAAAAGAAAGCTGTAAAAGAGGAAATGAGGGACAAAAATAAAAGCTCATCAAGGAAACAATTAACAAAATGGCAGTCGTAAGTCCTTCCCTATCAGCATTTTAAATGTAAGTGAACCACATTTCCCAAAGACAAAGATTGGCAGGATCTAACTATATGCTGTCTACAAAATTATATAATCTAATAAAAGAGTAATATGCAAACTAACCATCACTCTGAGACCCTTAAGGCATGCCCACCAGCCAGGCCACACCAGCCAGCCAATCAGAGTGGCTGTATGCAAATTAACCCATCCAAGATGGCAGTTAATTTGCATACACAGGTGGGAGTGAAGACTGAAGACAGCCCAGAAGGAAGCCAAGTGCTGCAGAAGGGAGCAAGGCGGCAGAGAAGGGACCAAGGCAGTGGAGATGGAAGGGAGCAAAGTGAAAGAGACGAAGGGAGCTGAGGCAGCAGAGATGGGAGGAAGCAAGGCAGCAGAGAAGGGAGCGAAGCCTGCCTCATGGGCTTCGCTCCCTTCTCTGCTTTGCTCCAGCTCAGGAAATCCTATTCTTGCCGGAATAGGTTGAGGAAGCCCTATTCTTGCAGGAATCTTCCTGCAATGGGCCTCTAGTCCTATATAATAAAAGGCTAATGTATACAAATTGACCGAACAGTGGAATGACTGGTTGCTATGACATGCACTGACCACCAGGGGCAGATGCTCAATGCAGGAAGTGCCTCCTGGTGGTCAGTGCACTCTCACAGAGGGAGCACTGCTCAGCCAAAAGCCAGATTCACGGCTGGCCAGTGTAGCGGTGGTGGCGGGAGCCTCTCCCTCTACTGCTGTAGGTGGGCAGTAAGGAGAGAGGGGTCCCAGACTGCAAGAGCCCTGCACTGCGAGAGGGATGTCTAACTGCTGGTTTAGGCCTGATTTCCCCCGGGGATCGGGCCTAAGCTAGCAGGTGGACATCCCCAAGCGGTCCTATTTCGACTGTCTTCTTTTCCCCAAGTTTTCCATAATGAACACGGTTTTTTAAAAAAAGGTTTTTTATTCTCAAAACAAAATATGTTTGAAGTAAAAATTCAGGCAATACAAAAACTTATGAGCAGAAAAGTTTCTTATAAACAAAAGGATTTCTTCAAACTTCTCATCACATTTTTACTCCCTGAATGTTAGCACTGAAAATGGTTTAGTATCTATTTTTCCAGCAATTCCCCCTTCCCTCCGCCCCCCCCCCAGACACAGATGCACAAACATGATCCTTTGACTCAGATGATAGGAACCAAAGAATGTATCTCATCTGAGATAAGATTAATATATGTGCATATACATGTGTGTCTTTACAGCTTTAAAAAAATCAATGCTGTGAAAAAAATTCTTGGCCAACAGGTTAAAGAATATTAACAAGCATTGATGACAAGTTGTGTACTGCTCATATACAGGGAGCCTAGTACAGTACACAAGATTTCTGCAGGATTTTAAAAATGATGGAGAAGCTGGTATATCAAGAAGAAAACAATTGTTGCTCAGAATTCAGACTGTGTTAGATCCTAACTCCTCACCTTGAAGAAGATATCACTTTAGTAGTTACATATTTTTGTGCTAAGGATTAATTTGATAATGTGATATTTGTGATGGGGTAAATGTAACTTTGCTCTCTAGCCTGCTTGAATAATGAGGAAAATAAACTTAGCTGTCTGACCTTGTAGGCCAGAGACTAGATACGCTCGTA
>PVJC01046688.1:0-13200 GCA_004026665.1 Murina feae
AGAGAGAGAGAGAAAGGAAGGAAGGAAGGAAGGAAGGAAGGAAGGAAGGAAGGAAGGGAGGGAGGGAGGGAGGGAGAGAGAGAGAGAGAGAGAGAGAGAGAGAGAGAGAGAGAGAGAGAGAGAGAAAGAAAGAAAGAAAGTAAGAAAGAAAGAAGAAAAGAACTTGACCAGAAGTTTGCTTGCCTTTAAGATTTATAAAGGGCACTGAGTTATTTTGGATGGAGCCTTGAACTTTATATCAAGTTACTGCTTAGGTATAAAAATATTATCTGGATGGTTTTCAATCCAATATGGAAGACTGAAAATCAACAGAATTCCCAAATCTATTTTTTATGTCATTTAAAGCTCAATCTTCTAGGTCTCTCTAGTTCTTCTTTAGGGTAACATTTAATTATTAATCCTTCCTTACTTTCAGGTTCCAATTTAAGAGTGCATTAATAGATTGCTCACTAGGGAATTTGCCAAAATCATGGCTGGACAAGATCATTAATGTATGATGGCTAGGAGCATGAAGTTGGAGGCAGACAGAGCTGGGACTGAGACTGAGCGCTACCACTTGCCAACTGGGCTCCACACACCTTCTCTAAATCTCTGTTCATTCTATCTAATAAAGAGGAAATATGCTAATTAACCCTCATGCCATGGCGAAGATGGCAGTGCCCACAGCCAATAAGCAGGAAATATGCTAATTGACTGTCCTGCCCTCAAAGATGGTGGCACCCACAGCCAATAAGGAGGGAATATGTTAATTGACTGTCACACCTTCAAAGATGGCAGCTCCCACAGCCACAAGGTGGCCGGCAGAGAAGTGCAGTTGTGGGTGATTAGGCTTGCAGGGGATGGCAGTTGGGGGTGACTGGGCTAACCTGGGAGGGCAGTTGGGGGTGACCATCCTGGCAGGGGAGCAGTTAGGCATTGATCAGGCTGGCAGGGGAGTGGTTAGGGGGTGATCAGGCTGGCAGGCAGGTGTGGTTAGGGTCAATCAGGCAAGCAGGCAGTGAGCTGTTGGAAGCCAGCAGTCCCGGATTGTGAGAGGGATGTCCAACTGCAGTCAGACATCCCCTGAAGGGTCCCAGATTGGAGAGGATGCAGGCTGAGCTGAGAGACCCCCCTCACCCCCCGCACAAATTTTGTACACCGGGCCTCTACAAGGGATGATGCATCATAAAGTATAATAATGTAAAGCAGACAACAAGATAAGGAGTAAGTGCTCAATAAAGGTTAGGCAGTGTAATTGTTGGTTTTCTTAGTTATTCATCTGACAAATATTTATTGTGTTTCATATGTGCTAGGCATTATTTTAGGCATTGGGGATATAGAAGTAGAAAGATACAGCCTTGGTACTCATGGAGCTTACTCTACTGGTGAGAAAATTAAAGTCTAATTGGAAGAGATTACTGTCCCATAGCACACACAGTCAGTGAAGAAATCAGGTCTCCTCTTCCTAGTTCGGTTTTCTTTCTATCATAGCCTGAAGCTCTTTTTGGAAAAATATTACCACCACAATCAGTTCCTAAGTACTTACTTATAAAATACACATTCAAAATAAAATTTAAATAATAAAAATAGATAAGCAAAATTCACCCTCCTCATATCTTGCTTCTACCCCACCTATGGACAAGTAACCATTGTTGACACCTGCTTATGTATCTTCCAAATTTTTTCATTTATGAATAAGCATATATATGTGATTATTTTTTACAAGTCATATAATACATATCCCATTTGCTTTTTTAATTGAACAATATGTTCTGAACACCTTAAGTATCTGTCTATGTAAATCTATACCTTTGTTTAAGGGCTACATGATATTCCATTATAAATACCACAATTTATATAAGTAGCTAGCTATTAAACATTTCGTATCTTTTTTAAAAAAGTCTTCAGTAGAGGATATATTTTTACTGATTTTTAGAGAGTGGGAGGGAGGGAGAGAGAGAGAGAGAGAGAGAGAAAGAAAGAACGTCGATGGGTTGTCTCCCATATGTGCCCCCACCAGGGATTGAACCTGTAACCTGGTTGTGTGCCCTGACCAGGAATCGAGCCTGCAACCTTTTGTGTATGGGGTGATGCTCCAACCAACTGAGCCACTTGACCAGGTCACATTTTATATCTTTTAATTTTACAAATAATGCAATATATCAACTCTATGCTCATGACTTCCTAATTGATATCTCAAGCCCTGACCTCTCCCCCAGTTTCTCATACTATTTATCTACTTAATATCTTCATTGCTAATATTTAGTAGGTTTCAAAACTCATATTTCCTTAAACATATTGAATACTAAATATATTCTATGTGATAATGCAGCTCTGTTTCTGAGATCTGTTCTCTCCATTGATTCTCACTCATGGCCTCTTGTTTCCCTACCTTCTGAGTGATTTTTATTTATGAGCTTATTATTTTTTTAAATTTTTGTAATATATTTTTATTGATTTCAGAGAGGAAGGGAGAGGGAGAGAGAGATTGAAACACTAATGATGAGAAAGAATCATAGATCCACTGCTTCCTTCACGTCCCCCCCACCCCACTGGTGATCGAGCCCAAAACTAAAACCTGAGCATGTGCCCTTCATTGGAATGGGACCCTGGACCCTTCAGTTCACAGGCTGTCACTCTATCCACTGAGCCAAACCTACTAGGACTGAGCTCATTATTCTTAAAACTTTAAGACTAGAGGCCTGGTGCATGACATTCGTGCACTGTGGGCGGAGGGTTGCCTCAGCCCAGCCTGTGCCCTTTAGCAGGAAGCCTGTGCCCAGGAACCCTTAGGGGATGTCCGACTGATTGCTTAGGCCCACTCCCAGTGGGCCTAAGCCATCAATGAGACATCCTTAGCACTGCCACGGACTGTGCTCGCCAACCATCAATCCAGCTTGTGGCTTGAGTGGCACTCCCCTTGTGAGAGCGCACTGACTACCAGGGGGCAGCTCCTGTGTTGAGCGTATGGCCCCTGGTGGTCAGTGCACATCATAGGGACTGGTTGTTTCATCGTTCAGACGATTTGCATATTACCCTTTTATTATATAGGATAATCCTTTGAGCCTGAGTTGAACTAGCATTCTTCCGGCATTTATTTCTCCCAGTTGCCTTATGGCTACTAATGATTTAGGAGTATTTAAATTAAATTCTTTCTTTGAGATACTATGAATTATTTTTTTCTTTCTACCTGCTGTCAAAATCAAGACAGGCCTATTTTTATACATTCTCTTTCTTTTCTTCTTCTATTACTTTATTATGAAAACTTTCATTTTACTATATTTGTTTTATCACATATCTACCTATGTAATTACCCCATTATCTATCCATTGTTCCATCATGCTTTTGATACATTTGAAAGTAATCATCACCCCAAAGCACTTTAGCATATCCCATAGGGTGTGGGCCTAAACTGTCAGTCAGACATCCCCCAATGGCTCCCAGATTGCGAAAGGGCACAGGTTGGGTTGAGGGAGCACCCCCCACACATACCTAAGTGCACAAATTTTGTGCACTGGGCCTCTAGTATATATATAATTAATTGAGTTAATATTTGTTTATAGTTCTTTTTTTTACAGGATAAAATGTAAGTGAAATAAAATGTGCAAATTAAAAAATTATATTTTATGTTTTTTGTGTTTTTTTTTATACATCTTTTAATTTTTATTTATTATAAAGCTTTTTGGTTATTTTTTAAAATAGTTTTTATTGTTTGTATTACAGATGTGTTGGAGCCCCTTACACGTCCAGCGTGGTTCAGGGTTTGAGTTCTGAAGGAGGCCGCACACAAAATGAAGAGAGAGAGACTAGAAGAGAATCAATTTGGAATAATGGAGGACCAGGCGTGGCATCTTTCCTCTAGCAGGGTAAGATTGCCCACTGGTGCCTGGTTTTCACCAGCTTTTTATTGAGTCTCTGAGAAAACAACCATATCCTTAGGCAGGAAATTCAGACAATAAACAGGCAGCAAGAATTTACATGTAAGTAACAGGTAGGGGTTTGCTTTAACTAACAATGTTTCAACTTAACGGGTGCATAGCTCTGACCTTTCAGAGCAACCAAGGTTGGTGAAAACAATCAGTTTCCAGCACAGATGTCTCCTAGTTCGCCCCGCTTTTTAAAATATATATATTTTTTATTGTTTTCAGATGGGAAGAGAGAGAGAGAGATAAAAACATCAATGATGAGAGAGAATCATTGATTGGCTGCCTCTTGCATGCCTCCTACTGGGGATTGAGTCTGAATCTGGGCATATATCCTGACCAGGAATCAAACTGTGACCTCCTGGTTCATAGGTCTATACTCAACCACTGAGCCATGCCATCCAGGTGCATTTTCCACCTCTTTATCCCCCTCCACCCAGTCCCTACCCACCCCCACCCTATTGCATGCATCCATGGTTTATGCATATAAGATTTTTGATTTATCTCTCCTCCTCTCCCCACTCCCACATTAAGGTATGTCAGGCTGTTCCATGCCGTCATGCTTTGAGTCTGATTTTGTTCATTTTATTCATTAGATTCCATAAATATGTGAGATCATGTGATTTTTTTTTCTCTGATAGGTTTATTGCACTTAGCATAGTAGTCTCCAGGTTCGTCTATGCTGTCTCAAAGGGTAATAGATCCCTCTTTTTTACAGCTGCATAGTATTACATTGTGTAGATGTACCACAGTTTTTTACCCACTCTGCCAATGGACACTGGGCTGTTTCCAAATCTTAGCTATCCTATCTAATAAAAGAGTAATATGCAAATTAACCATCACTCCAACACACAAGATGGCCACCCCCATGTGGTCAAATATGGCCACCCCCATGTGGACACAAGATGGCCACCACAAGATGGCTGGCAGGAGAGGGCAGTTGTGGGTGATCAGAGCAGCAAGGGAGGGCAGTTAGGGGTGACCAGGCCTGCAGGGGAGAGCAGTTAGGGGCAATCAGGCTAGCAGAAGAGCAGTTAGGCCTTGATCAGGCTGACAGAGGAGTGGTTAGGGGGTTTTCAGACTGGCAGGCAGGCAAGGGTTTGGAGCCAGCAGTTCTGGATTATGAGAGGGATGTCCAACCGAGATCAGTCCTAAACGGGCAGTCGGACATCTCTTGAGCGTTCCCAGATTGGAGTGGGTGCAGGCTAGGCTGAGGGACACCCCCCCCCAATGCATGAATTTTGTGCACTGGGCCTCTAGTTGTAAATAATGCTGCTATGAACATAGGAATGCATATATTCTTTCTGATTAGTGTTTTGGGGTTTTAAGGATATATTCCCAGAAGTCAGAGTGCTGGGTCAAATGGCAGTTCCATTTTTTATTTTTTGAGGAAACTCCATACTGTTTTCTGTAGATGGAGCACCAGTCTGCATTTTTTACAGCAGTGAACTAGTGTTCCCTTTTCTCCACATCTTCATCCACACTTGTTGTTTGTTGATTTATTGATGATAGTCATGTTTTATGCTTTAATGCCAAGATATAGAACATGAACAGAACACCAGAGAAGTTTTTATGTCCCTTTCCAGTCAGTCCATGTCCCCCATTTCCAACCCTGAAGGTATCACTTGTTCTTATTTTTTCTTAAATTAGTTTAGCTCGATCTAGAATTTCATATAAATAAAAACATGTAGTTTGTGCTATTTTGTATGAGTTTTCTTTCAATTAGCAGAGTGTTTTTTAGATTTTTTTATGTTGTTAAATGTATCCATAGTTTTCTCCTTTTTATTGTCCACTAGTATTCTATTATGTACATATACCACAATTTTTTTTTTAATTCTCACCCAAAGAATGAGAATATGTTTTCCATTGATTTTTAAATAGTGGAAGGGAAGGGGAAGGGGGAGAGAGAAGAGGGAAGGAGAGAAAGAGAGAGGAGGGGAGGGGAAGTGAGGAGAGGAGAGGAGAGAGAAACATCTACGTGGGAAAGAAATATTGATAAGTTGCCTCCGATTGGGGGCAGGGGTCAAACCTGCAACCCAGCTATATGCCCTTGACCGGGAATCAAACCTGAGGCCCTTTGGTGCTCAGGCTGATGTTTTAACCACTGAGCACACCAGCCAGGGTCATATCCCATAATTTGTTTACCCTTTCTTGTAAGATGAGTACTTGGGCTATTTCTAATTTGGGACTATTATAAACAAAGCTTCTATGAACATTTCTATACAAGTCATTCCATACAAGTCTCTTGGTTAAAGATCTTAGTGTTAGAATAGTTGGATCATACGGTAGGATTATGTTTAGTTTTATAAGGAATTTCCAGATCATCTTTCAAATTGGTTAAACGACTTTTTAAACTTTATTTTTATTGTTGACACTGTTACAGATGTTTCCATTTGCCCTCCTTTGCCCACCTCTACCCAGCCCTCTCCCCTACTTCCCTCTGGCCATCTCCACACTGTGGTCTGTGTCTATGAGATATGCATATATGTTCTTTGAGTAATCCCTTCACCTTCTTTCACCCATCCTCACCCTCCACTCTTTACTCTGTCAGTTGTTCCATGTATCCATGCCTCTGCTTCTATTTTGTTCCTTAGTTTAGTTTGTTCATTACTTCCACCAACATTGTCTGAGAGCATCTGCTTTCTCTTTCTGCTTATTGGTTTTATTTTTTGTTCACTCTTTAAGTTCCTTCTTTTTGTGGTCTGAGCTGCCAATTTGGATGAGCCTTTGTCTTCATCTCCTTCTCTGTGCTGTGAACATCAATCAAAACAGAGAATAAAGTTCACCAGAGTTGAGCAAATTCTCTTAGAATAAAAGCCACTTTGAGGACTACACCTCTAAGATCCCTATCTTTATTTCATTTTGGCATCTGCAAATTCCTTACTTGATGGTAAGATCTTTAAAGCATTAAAAATATAAAATTATGCAGGATTTTTCATTGTTTTGAAAGGGAGAGATGGTTTTCCCTTTTATATTTCACTAGGGGTCCAGTGCACAAAAATTTGTGCACTCAGGGTGTCCCTCAGCCCAGCCTGTGCCCTCTCGCAGTCTGGTACCCCTCAGGGGATGTCCACCTGATGGCGTGCCTGGCCAGCCTGGGTGAGGGGCTAATGGCTGTTTGCAGGCTGACCAAGGCCCCCAGTGTGGACCCTCACCCCATTGGGGTGTGGCCAGCCTGGGTGAGGGATTGAGGGCCATTTTCAGGCTGCCCACAGTCCCTTCAGGGTTTGGGTCCTTACTGGGGTGCCTGGGCATCCAGTTTTCAGGCTTTCAGGCTGCCCACTGCTCCCATTGACCCAACGTCCCAGCGAGGCTGGCTGGAAGCAGGTTTCTGGGGTTTATTTATCTTCTATAATTGAAACTGTTGCTTTAAGCTGAGGCCTAGGCAGGTAACGAAGCCTCCTGTTGGCTTCAGCTCTGTGGCTTCTATAATTGAAAGAATGTTGTTGTGAGCAAACAGAGGCCCAGCTGGCCTAGGCAGGCAGTTTCCTCCATCACTGGTGCAACGGAAGCCTCCTGTTTGGTTCAGCTCGTGGCTTCTATAATTGCAACTATGTTGCCATGAGCAAAGAGAGGCCCAGTTGGTCTAGGCAGACAGTTTACTCCTGGTGCAATGGAAGCCTGCATTTTACTCTAGCTCTGAGACTGCTGGCCTCCATCTTGGCTGGGTTAATTTACATACAGCTGCTCTGATTGGCTGGTGGGTGTGGCTTAGGCATCCCATAGAAATGGTCAATTTCAATATTACTCTTTTATTAGATAAGATTAGAAAATCCAGTGTGCTAACCTATCATAATTTGAAGTCTCCAGAACATACTTTTCAAAATGTGAATCAGATCATATTATACCTCTGATTAAAAATTTCCAGTGGTTTCATATGATACTTTAATAAACTTCAACTTCCAACCTGTGTTTATTATAATGACTTCATCTTCAAACTTTATACTCTGGCCTTCCTTCTGGTCCTCAAACTCTCAGCTTTTCTCCATTTTAGGTCACTGCTGACTCCTCCCCTGGCTGCCTCTTTCTCATCTCCAACAACTCATATGGCTTCTGACTTTGTCATCTGAAGTGGTCCCCTCACAACCAATCACTGTTTATCCCAACAGTCTATGTTATTTTCTCATAGCCCTTACCATAAGAAATGATATTAATATTGACTCATTTATTTGCTTACTATATGTCTTGCCCTGTTAGAGATTGTATCTCCTTTGTTTCACTCCCATTTTCCCAGTGCCTAAAACTGTATTTGAAACCTAGAAGTTAACAATTTAAGAATAAGAATGAAGAATTGTTAAATGAATGAACAAATTAATGCATTCTTCGGGGACTATGTGATTACTAAATTTTTATTTCAAAAATAAACTGAATTTTTTTAATTTCTCCTTTACCTGGTATTATTTGGATCCTCTTGCCTTCTGTTGGAATTTATAATCCTCCTTCAAACAGCTCAGCCGTTGCTTCCACTGTGGACTTTTCCCCTCATCTCATCAGACTGAATTGCCTAGGTCTTTTCTCCTGTACACTGTGTATGATTGCACTCACTA
Organism: Murina feae; assembly: GCA_004026665.1. Taxonomy (NCBI): domain Eukaryota; kingdom Metazoa; phylum Chordata; class Mammalia; order Chiroptera; family Vespertilionidae; genus Murina; species Murina feae. Next base: position 8,450 of record PVJC01046688.1, read on the forward strand.
TGCTGTATTGTAACTCCTTATGTGCATCTCCTATCTGTAATACCAACACCTCATAAAAACACAACCAGCCCTGGGCTCATAAGAGACTAGACTCGTGAGAGATATGTAGCAAGCATTTCTTGAGTAGATTAATGAATTTTGAACTGGAATGGTATCTTTCTTCTAAGGAATATCATTTCCAATCTCTGGTTTATGAGCTTGAATTAATATTTCTCCATAATATTTCCCCGTGGTACTTTAGACCCTCATGTTCATACTTCTTTTACAGGTCCTTAGAGTAGAATTTAATTAAACCATACTTACTCAATAGAATTACTGCATATCTGCCAAGGCAGAGCAATTGGGTCTTGAAAACAAACCAACAAAATAAGACACTCCCTGGTGTCATGAAGCTTACAATCCTATAAAAACATGACCACATCATAGAAGCTTAGAGCTGGAAGAGACTCTTGAACTTCAACCAAGCCCATCGTTTTACAGAAGAAGAAACTGACTGAGGAGAAGCCCTGAAGACAGCGTGTAGTAGAACTAGACTAGAGCTAAAATTTTCTAGTGGGAATAATACCACACATACACAAAGAAGAAGAAAGCTGTAAGTACATGAAGCATTCATGTTTAGCCAGTAAATGAAACCTATTTTAAAAGTTGAAAACACCAGTAAAGAAAAGTAATGAGTCCATGTGTAGCCAAGTAATTTATACTCTTTGTGCCTTAGTGTCCTCATTTATAAAATAGAGATAATAATGGCTACCTTGTTGAGTATTGTAGGAATTTCAAATGATGCATGTAAACTCTAACAGCTAAGGATGCTTTGGTTGCAACAGAAACCCAATTTTATGGTATCTTAAATAAATAAGGGATTATTTTTTAAATATATTTTTATTGATTTTTACAGAGAGGAAGAGAGAGGGATAGAGAGCTAGAAACATCGATCAGAGAGTAACATCGATCAGCTGCCTCCTGTACACCCCCTACTGGGGATGTGCCCACAACCAAGGTACATGCCCTTGACTGGAATCGAACCTGGGACCCTTGAGTCCACAGGCCAATGCTCTATCCACTGAGCCAAACCAGTCAGGGTGGATTATTTTTTTCATATTCAAAGTTTGAGAGGTAGGTGGCTGCTGGCATCAGACCAATGACATGTGTTGCTGCAAGTTTTGGGGATTTTTCTTATGTTTGTGATCTCAGGGTGGGCACACACCTGTTAAAGGTCCAGATGTCATGTCTGCATTCAAGGCAGAAATAAGGGGAAAGGAAAATGTCCTGCTAGACACATCTACCCCCTTGTTACTTGGGCAACAAGTTCACCTAGAAATGCCCAGCAGAATTCTGCTGATTTTCTGGGCCCTGTGCCATCATGTCATCATCCTTAGCTTAGACAAAAACTACAAAAAAGCAAATGTTTGGCTTTTAAACCTCTGTGGTGCAGATGTCAAGGGAAAGGGAGTTGGGAATAGCTTTTTCATAACCAATGAATAGGACCTTCCACAAGAACCTACCATATAAGAAAAGGTTTAATAAAGGGTAGTTATTAGAATTAATTTTTTTAATTTCCAGAACCCCACCTCCCTCCCTTGGGCAACCATCATCTTGTTTTCTATATCTATGAGTCTGTTTGTCTTGTTTTATTTATTCATTTGTTTTGTTTTGTTGGATTTCACATATAACTGAAATCATATGGTTTTTGTCTTTGTCTGACTTATTTCACTTAGTGCAATACACTCTAGGTCCATTCATGTTGCTGCAAATGGGAAGATTTCATTCTTTTTCATTCTGAATATATTGGGATTTTAAATAAACCTCTGAGGTTTGCCCTGAATCCGTGCAGTCAACTTGATCTCTGTGCCCTTTAACAGTGAACTTCTCATTACAAAGAGCGAATAAGGAAACATTATCTGGGTTTGGTGTGTGGTTTCTGGCTCCACTGCATCACTTGCTTTTCCCTTCTTACATCTTTCTTGAACTTGTCCTGGGATGATGGCAGTTTGGTGACGTGGGTCATGAACGGTATTGTTTTGACATTAGCCTTCAAGATAAAGATACAGTATTGAGCTCATCTTTATATCTATTTTTAACATGTTGGCTTTGGAAATAAAGGAGATTAGATTAGATGAAACCCCAAAGCATTGATGATTTTGAAATAATCAAAATATAAGTGGAAGCATTAAAAAAGTCAATGTGTTCTTGTTCATTCTTAACAATCTGGATAAAATGACTGTTCTCAGAATCATAAGTAATTCAGGGTTTAATTGGCAAAGATATTTTAAGGTTCTGTATTTTCCTCCTGCCTTGGTGAAGCCCTGAAGTATGTTGCGAGCACTCTGCATCTTGAAATAGTAGTTACTAAGACAACGTCTTAAATTAAGAATTAATTGGATTTTTTAAAATTCTCCTGCACACGCATACAAGCGTGTTGGTATTGTGCTCCTCATTTTGCCTTAGCAACACGTCTCCTAAGAGGAGTCTGTATATTCTTTAGATTCTGAATGTTAACATTTCCATACCTCCATAAGTAAGTAGAATCCTTCAAGCATAGTAAAGGATCTCCTTCCTAGAGAAAAGCGACTTCTGACGTATGACAAAATCATATTATACACTTGTTAGTAGGTCTCCAGGCTGGTTTCCATCAAATTAGGATACACACACACACACACACACACACACACATATATGATGGTTGTTTTTTTATTTTTTAATATATTTTATTGATTTTTTACAGAGAGGAAGGGAGAGGGAGAGAGAGTTAGAAACATCAATGAGAGAGAAACATCAATCAGTTGCCTCCTCCACACCTCCTACTGGAGATGTGCCCGCAACCAAGGTACATGCCCTTGACTGGAATCGAACCTGGGACCTTCAGTCTGCAGGCCGATGCTCCATCCACTGAGCCAAACCAGTTAGGGCCAAATAGCTACTTTTATCTGAAAGCTGATTCCATAGTTCCCATGATGATTTGTCAGTGGTGCCTGGCCTTGTTTTCTGTATGCTTCCCTTAATTTCTTGTTATGAGCACAGGCGTTTCCTCTAAAGTGACAAATTATGCATCTCACATTTGAGCTCTGGAAAAGCTGGCTGGTGCTACTGATGAGATGAACTAAGAATTCCAGCAAAATGATGCTGTTCTCCATGGAAACATAAACCTTCCTATAGACACGGAAGGTCGGGGGGAAGGCACCATAAAGAACACACAACTCAACCTACTCATGTTACTCACAGAGAACCAAAGCACAAGATCGCTAAGTCACTTTCACAAGGCTGTAACTAGCGGTACAGGCAAAATTCAACCTCAGGTCTTCCTTAGCTTGAAACTCCTTCATAACATTTTATGGAAATAATATGGCAATGGTTCTCTCCCATCAGCTTCATTACATACCTCTTGGCCAGGTGTCAGGCGTTGTGCTCAGGTGCTTAGGATACAAAAGGGACTGAGACATGGTGCTGCTCTTCAAGAGCTCATGATCTTTAGAATCGTCCAGAGGAATGAGAAAGATGGGAAGGCCCTGGTTAGAACCATCTCTGCTCATGTAAGAACAGTAGAGAGAATGGTGATTTAAAGTAAATAAAGCCTCTGCCTTTTTCTTCTTGTTTTGCATCATCTGCACGGTTAATCGCTTTAAAACCTCCAGCATTATCTCGTGCCCATTAAATAGAACCAACAATCCCAGACCTGTTTGAATTACAAGGAAAAAAAATCACCGTGCATAACCCAATATCTTACAAAACAAGCTGGGCTGGCCACAAAGGGGGGAAGGGGAGAGGGCACCCGTGAGCAAGTGGCTGGGTGCTAGGAGGGGCTAAGAGAGAGAAAAAAAGAGGGCTCCGAAACAGGAGACTGATTGTCTTAATGGGAGGGATGCAAAAGGCGCATCAGAAAAACGGAACTGGTGGGGAGGGGCAAGCCAGGCCAGTGCTTTCCCCAACTGGGCACAGTGTTGGAGGGGGCACGGTGCCACCACCTGCCCATCCCTGGCACTAGGAGAACCAGTGACCCGTGAGCCTCTGTCTTCTCTAAACAATCTTTCTCAAACGGTCAGGTAAGGGCGTTGGTGCAGCAGTCTGAGAAAACAAATTTTGGCTCGCCCATTTACGTCTTTGCATCTCAATTTCTTTATCTAAAAATAAACACATAACGTTTAACCACTACAATTGTGACCATGTAGTAGCGGAGTATCTTGGTCTGATGACTCCTAAAGCTATTGGCAATGCAAAATTAGAAATCACTGGAGTGAAGAGTAAGGTGTGGGGGTGGGGACAGCTCGGTAGAATGTGTGGCCTGAGGAGATGTGAGGAAAGTTGTAGCAGCCACTGAAGGCTCCTCAGCCGAGATTGAAGTGTGGCTGCCAGACCTTCGGTCCAGGTCAACTCTAGATCAAAACTGATCAACAGCCTTCAGCTTCCATGTTCAGGATTTCCATTCCCTCCCCACTCCTCACCCCCTGCCATATGAGCACCAACAGGGCTAGCTTAGCATGATTTAGGCAAAGTCATCCTCTCCACTGGGAATAGTCAGAATATTCTTAGTTTTTCTTTTCTTTTCTTTTTATGTAAAACTAGGGGCCCGGTGCACAAAAATTTGTGCACTCGGGGTGGAGGGAGTCCCTCAGCCCGGCCTGTGCCCTCTCACAGTCTGGGACCCCTCAGTGGATGTCCTATGATGGCCCCAGTCTGCCAGGCGCCTTTTGTGTGTATGTGTGTGTGTGTGTGTGTGTGTCACCACTGGGGACCTGCCCCCAGCCGCATCTGAGGCT
>PVJC01046689.1:0-13163 GCA_004026665.1 Murina feae
CGGTCTCGGCCTGCTTGGCAGCTGCCCAGACCCTTTGCGGGGCACCGGGGAGCGGGAAAGCAAGGCTGCAGGGGCCAGGGGCCTGCTTGGCAGCTCCTCAGACCCCTTGGCGGCACCGGGAAGTGGGAAAGGAAGGCAGCAGGGGACCGGTGAGTGGGAAAGAGTCGGTGGCCTGCTTGGCGGCTCCCCAGGCCCTTTGGGGGCCACTGGGGAGCAGGAAAGCAAGCTCTTGGGTGCTGGGGTCCTGCTTGGCGGCTCCTCAGACCCCTTCTGGGGATCAGGGAGCAGGAAAAGGCTGGCCTGACCACGAGGCGGAGTTTTCCCTGCTTTCTGATGTCTGGAGGAAGATGGGCAGTAGGCAAGCTTGGGAGGCAGGCCGCACCCAGCCCTGGCCACAGCTCAAAAAAGAGAACAACATGCAGGGGAGGGCAAGAGTCTGAGAGATCAACAGAGAGGGGGTGCCTGCTCCAAGCCTCCACGGTGTGCCTGGTGGCAGGTCCCCAGCAGGTAGACACACACAGGAGGACTGCTCCAAGCCTCTAATGCGGCTGGGGCAGGTCCCCAGTGGCCCCACACACACACACACACACACACACACAGAAGGCGCCTGGCAGACTGGGGTCATCATAGGATATCCACTGAGGGGTCCCAGACTGTGAGAGGGCACAGGCCGGGCTGAGGGACCCCCTCCACCCCGAGTGCACAAATTTTTGTGCACCGGGCCCCTAGTTTACATATATTCTTGGGAGAAATATCAGTTCTCACCCATTTTTTAATGAGGCTTTTTGGGTTGACTTTGGGTAGGAGTGCTTTACATGTTCCAGATACCAACTTCCTCTCTGATACGTGGTTTGCACACATGTCCTTAGGTTGCCTTTTTACTGTGTTGATAGTTTCCTTTGATGCACAAAAGTTTTTAGTTTTGATGAAGTCTGTCATGTTTCATTTTCTTTTGTTGCCTGTTTTATCCTGTTCAAGCAATCATTGCTGAACCCAAGGACATGCTGTCCTCCTGTTTTCTTCTAAGTTTTCAAGTTTCAACTCTTGTGTCTAGGCCTTTGATCCAATTCGAATTAATTTTTACATATTGTGTAAGATAAGGTCCCAGCTTCCCTTTTTTTTTTCTTGGGAGGGGGTAGGGGGCTGTGGATATCTGAATACAATTTGTTAAACCTCATTTTAATATGCGGAAGGAGATATGGGGAGTTCTGGTCTGACCAGGATGGCTCTGGGCTGGTTCCTGGAGGATCTGCAGGAGCCGCGCCAGGTGAGGCGGGAGGAAAGGAGAGGAGGTGAGGGGAGAAACGTGGTATTCCACGTGCGTCTTCAGCCCTGCCTCCACGGCTGTGTGCACTGCGTACCGGAGGCCGAGGGCCTGACACTTCCCACTGGCCTTCAGTTTGTGGTGTTGGTGCGTGCGCGCACCTGTTTCAGCTCCTTGTGGGGAGCAGCAGGCTTCCCCCTTCACTGGACACCCCGCGGGGGTGTTTTGAAGAACGGTGACTTGACAGATGGCTTCCCCTCTGGTGTGCCCCGGCTCGCCACAGGTTCTGCTCTGACCCTGGCGCCTGTGCACGGTTCGGTGGGTGCAGCTGTGGGCCCGAGGGTGGCAAGCGGATCCCTTGGCTCTTTCCGGCCGATTCCAGCGGGACCAGGTGCTCCTGTGGCTGCCCGTGCGCAGGAAGCTCCCGCAGCCGCCCCTGCAGCTCGCTTCCGTCCGTGCTGACCTCTGCGCTCCAGGGCTGGCGACTGGCCTCAGCCTCGGGGTCAGCAGCCGCTGGGTTGGTGCCTCTGCTGCTCCTCCGTTCTGGTTGGGGTCTTGGGCAGGAAATGGGGGAAAAGGGCACGAGGGTCACTCGGGAGAAGAAAACGTAGGGGAATTTATTATAAATTTATTTTTTATTTTATGTTATTTATTTTTTAATCCTCACCCAAGGACACTTTTTCCATTGATCTTTAGAAAGAGAGTGGACGGGAAAGAGGAGGGGGAGGGAGGGAGACAGAGACGACATGGGAGAGACACACTCACTGTTGGCCTCCTGCAGGTGCCCGCCTGGGGCTGGGGGTGGAACCTACAACTGAGATAAGTGCCCTTGGCCAGGGAGCAAACCAAAGACCCTGGCCAACTCTCTAACCACTGAGCAACCAGCCAGGACGAATGTATTGTAAATTTCCGCAGGCGAAAGACTTTTCTAAATATAACAGAAACACATTACAACGTTAATCAATTTAACTACATCAGTAGAAGTTTTCTCCAGGAAACATCACTTTAAAGTAAAAAGACAGCCCAGTCGGCATGCCTCGGTGGTTGAGTGGCGACTTATGAACCAGGAGGTCACGGTTCAATTCCCAGTCAGAGCGCATGCCTGGGTGTGGGCTCAGTCCCCAGTGTGGGGCGTGCAGGAGGCAGCCGATCAGAGATTCTCTCTCATCATTGATGTTTCTATCTCCCTTCCTCTCCTTCTCCCTCTCTGGTCAATAAAAAATGTATTAAAAGTAAAAATTAACTAAAACAATTAAAAAATAAAGTAAAAAGACAATTAACTGGAAAAGACATTTGTGATATAAATAAGAAATGGCCAGTTTTTTTGACATATAAAGAGTTTTTATAAATCAAGAAAAAAACCAATAACCTGGAAAAGAAAAGGATAAAACTTTTCAGCATATAAACATGTTCATCTTCACTTAAAATAGGCAAATTTAACAGATAGCATTACGTTAGCTCTCATTAAGGGAATGGGGAAATGGGTGTATGGAAATCACTGATGATGGGGGCTATCTGGGCTTGTGTATGGAAATTTTTATAAAATGCAGATTCCTTGCCTTAGCAGATCTACTCCTGATGTGTATCCTGCAGGTGTAGACATATACACCCACGTCTAAAGCTCGTTTTAGAAAAGTGAGGCACCATTCAGATGCCTGTTGGAGGAGGGGCAGTGGGCTTCCCTCATACGAGGAATGGTCCGGCTCTGGAAAAGGAGAAGTTCGTGTCTGTACTGGTGGGATGATCATGAGTGTCAGGAGGTACAGGTAGCCCTGTGTTAGCGTCTGTGCCTGAGAAGCGTGTGCTGCCTGTGCTGTGGCGCAGTGACCACCTCTGCAGCGATGTGTGTGAGCAGAAGGCAGGCTGCCAAAGTGTCAGATGGGGGGGTGAGTGGGGACAGAGACAGACTTTGTATTCTGTACCTTTTCAGTTTGGTGCCACGTTGAGATGTTGCCTCTTGTGGCCTGGAAAGTGAAGCTGAGAGAACTACAAAGAAAGAAGCCAGAATTTCAGCTCAGCATTCGGGTCACAGGCCAAACGGCAGAATTCTGAGCTAGAGGAAGAATGGAGTTTGTGTGTAGTTTTAGAGGCGTAAAAACTGTAAAACAAAAGGGTAACCAGATTACAAAATAGTCAGTTTTCCAATAGACTGTTTCTGGGAAGTATTTGTATAAATGAAAATGAAGGGGTCTTAGAGAAGAGAAGCATTTTAAAAAATGACTTATTTATTTTTGACTTTATATACAAATTTATTTGAGCCAAGCAGAGGATACACCTGGAAGCCAGATCTCAGAAGACGAGGTAAATGCTTCCTAAATGACTTACTTTTTAAATATATTTTTTTATTGATTTTTTACAGAGAGGAAGGGAGAGAGATAGAGAGCCAGAAACATTGATGAGAGAGAAACATCAATCGGCTGCCTCCTGCACACACCCCACTGGGGATGTGCCCGCAACCAAGGTACATGCCCTTGACCGGGGACTCTTCAGTCCGCAGGCTGATGCTCTATCCACTGAGCCAAACCTGTCAGGGCGCTAAATGACTTACTTTTAACGTCAGTGTTACAGATGGCAGTAGAAGCTTGCTGGGCAGAGGGCTTGTTGGGCCTGTGAAGTGGTCCAGGTAACACTCCCCGGTAGGTACTGGGATTTTGTAGGTGACAAACACGGCATTTCCAAGGAGTGTAGACACAATGCTGCACCGATGACCGCACACTTCGTTCACCGAAATGTAAGACTCATCTCCCCCAGCCGGTCACACGACCTGGGGCTCTGCAGCTGGTGGCGCCCGGGCTTGCCGTGGGGTTCGCCGTCGGGTTCTGAGGTGGGCTCCTTCCGATGACAGAGCCACAGAGGTTCTGGATTGCTTCAGGCACGACCTCCCTCTGGTCCAGAGTGGGCGAGTTGCTTTCCCTGTCAACCTGTGGTCACCGTGACGACCACTGAGTTGATGGAGCAGATATTTCAGTGGGTTGTTGCAGGGTGGGACTGGGGTCTCCAGAGCCCCCCGTGGGGGAAGGCAGACACAGTTGGTTTTGATCTGAGAAGGGCAAGCATTTCCTTGGGGTGGGCGTCAGCACCCTCTGACATGGGTCAGCACTGGAATTACTAGTCTGTCATCCAAGTCCAAGGGACCCGTAACAGACGTGTCCGAGCCCCGTGCAGCCTCTGTTCGTGGCCTCACCTTGGCGATGTCCACTGAGGAGGGAATCGTTTTCATCGCAAGTGTCTTGTGTGTGTTAGCCAACCTGTGGGGTGAAGGGCCGCTAGTACTCAGGTGACCGGACAGTAATGACCTGAGAGGTGTGTGACCTGGGACAGCACCGCTGTGGGTGTGGTAGGCGGGTCAGGCCCAGCCTGTGTGTCAGCGGGATTCTGAAGGACTCAGGTTTCGCCTCTTAGGACTTTGAGGCAACTGGATGGTTCTCATCCATCTTGCTTTTAAAAAAAAACTGTCCTGCCCCGAAGTTCAATGGGCATTTCTATCAAAACACAGCACGGCACTTTTGCACAATTGTTACTCATTTTGAAGATCCCGGAACATACTGGTGGATCTAGAAACTTCTTAGTCATCAAGGAAACAGCAGCCGAAGCCCGGGGCTGCAGGTGAGGTGCAGGCGAAGTCTTGAGCCATCGGGGGAGTCTGTGGCCTGGACGCTAACTATTAACCAGGATGTTTGTTGAAGTGGACACACCTGTGGGCCAATAGCAGTAGATTACTGTGAGCAAACAGAAAGCTCCGCTAAAAGGAAACGACCGTCCTCCTGGCACAGAGCTTCTGGAAGAGGAGAGACCTTGTGTGTGGACATGTGCAGACACAGACGCTGACGGAAGTGCTCCGCGATTGGAAAAGAGAAACACTCCTGCTAACCAGGGCGGTGCGGGTGCTTCCTGGGGCCCCAGGAGCATGGCCGCAGACGTGGATGCACTCTCTCCTGGTCCTGGACCCCGCAGTCCAAAACCTCGGGGTTCAGTTCAGCGGCAGCGGCTCTGAGGGGTCTGTGGTGAGGGCGGCGTCTCTCCAGTCTCTGCCTCCTCCTGCAAGACCCGTGTCTGCGTTTGCTCCTTGTCCGTGTCCTTCAAGGACCCCTGTGACGGGGTTGAGCCCCGCCCCCAGCCGAGGATGGTTTCATCTCGGGACCCTTTCATCTGAGTCACATCTGCACAGGCCTTTGTGCAAAATGAGGTCCCACTTGGAGGTCCTGGGGGTTAGGGCTCGTTCATCTCTTTTTGGGGCCACAGTTTAACCCACGACAGTCTGCTATTTGTCCCCCAAATTTATGTCTGTCCCATGAGCAAAATACATCCACTCCATATCGATTCACTATTAACAGTGGTGTGTGTGAGACTGAATTTCAGAAAAGACAGAATTGCCGATGGTCATTCATCTTTTTTTAAAGATAAATCTTTGGAGGGAATTGTAGATTCACATACAATTGTAAGAAATGATGGAACGAATCTATGTGTCATTTACTCAGTTTCCCCAAAACACAGCCAGGCATTTCCTGGTCGCAGGAGCCCCCTTTGTCCCCTGTCGGCCACCCTGTCTCCTCTCCCTTCTGTCCTCTCGTCTTCCTGGCTTTAATGTTATGTGTTCATATATAAATGTTTTTAATCCTCACCTGAGGATATGTTTCTTATAATTTTTTTTTTTAAAGAGAGGGGCGTCCTAACTGGTTTGGCTCAGTGGATAGAGCATCGGCCTGTGGACTGAAGGGTCTCAGGTTCGATTCCGGTCAAGGGCATGTACCTTGGTTGCGGGCACATCCCCAGTAGGAGGTGTGCAGGAGGCAGCTGGTCGATGTTTCTCTCGCATCGATGTTTCTAACTCTCTATCCCTCTCCCTTCCTCTCAGTAAAGAATCAGTAAAATATATATTTAAAGGGGGGGGGGAGGGAGAGAAAGCGACGTGAGAGAAACGCTGATGGGAGAGAAACCTTGCCGGCCGCCTCCCTGGTGGCACGGGAGGAGCCCAACCACATTTCCTCTGTTTCCTCCCACGTTTCCCTGAGGCTGGCGACGCACATCATGACACGTGCTCGTCTGCCGTCTGTGCCCCTCGGGTCAAGTGCCTCTCCCTGGCTGCTGCTCTAGTTCTAATACGCGGTTTGCCTTTTCACCGCCGAGTTTGAGATGCTTTACATATTTAGGAGCAGCAGTCAGTCCCTGGTGCACTGGGCGCTGGCTGTGGGCGCAGGGCGAGCGTCTCCTCCCGCCTGCCTCCCCGTGGGAGAGCATCTCACTGGGTTTACTTGGGTGAAGTGCAGTGTCCCCACTTCCCCTGTGCGGATTGTCAACGCTACAGAAATCTTTGCCAAACACTGGATCCTGAAGACCTTCCTCGATGTTTTTCTTAAAAGGTTTTGTAGTTTTATGGTTTACATAAGCCCGTGTTCCGTTTGGAGTTTATTTCTCTGGAAGGTGAGAGGTTTGGCTCAAGCTCCCTTCTTGGCCCCTGGGTGGCCTGTTGCTCCGGTTTCGTTTCTGGGAAAGGCCGTCTGTCCTCCCTCCTTCCCTCCCTCCCCGCTCCGAGTTGCACTTGCATTTTGTCACACCAGCTGCACATATGTGTGTGGGTCCAAAACAGAAGCTCAGCCTGTACTCCTGGGTGCTGCTTCCGCTTCCCGAGTTAGCCACAGACCCTCACTGCGCTCACAGGGTGTGTCCTGAACTCCGCCTCCCTGCGCAGGCGGGCCCTCGGCATTCCTGAGGACACTCAGTGCTGCGCACTGTCCTCTGCAGGGGATGGTGGTCAGTGTTGCTCTTGTTTATTTTTTATCTCAGGGGAGTTTGGGGGCTTAGGGAGTGCTAGTGAGTGATGGGGAGGGAGCAGCTCGAGGAAACTGAGTCTGCTGAGAGAGCAGCCGAGGCCCTTTCCGCAGAGGCTGGGAGGGTCAGTGGTAATTCGCGTTTTCAGGGGCAGGAGAGGGGAAGTGTGTGCGCAGTGCACGCCCGGTTCCCTCGCCCACTGCTCTGTGGTCGGACGGTGCTGGGAGCCCTAGGGAGGAAATGATAAAAACCTCATGGACATTTACTTTTTTTCAGTTTCTTCTTAAGGTGAAGAAAACTCTTTGTAAGTGTCCTAGAGAAACACAGTAGCTTTCTGTTCACCCTTTGCAAGTAAAGAGGGTGGATCGTTCCACTACTGACATGTAAAAGATCTTTTGATAATCTGCAAGCTGGATTACTTGTACTGTAAAGTTTTAATAAACTTGAAATGAGAAAAATAAAATTAAAAGAAAACAAAAACACCTCTTCACCAGGTCGTCGGGCTTCCGGCTTGCAGTTCGGTTAAGGATCGCTGGACAGGCGTTAGACAGCCCTGCGGAGCTGCCCAGCCCACACTCGGGCACTGTGGTGGCCTCGGCGTGGGGAGGCCGAGCAGAGGGTGCGGCGGCCCCGTGCTCTCCTCCATCCTTTCCCTGTTACGAGCAGGGAAGTCCGCTTCCGTCTGAAGGCCTTTGGGTCGTGGCCATCTTTCCTGTAATAGACACGCTGTCCTTCTCCGGGAGCGAGGCCAAGACGGGTGGCGGCCTTCGGTGTGCCTCGGCCACGGGGTCTCTTCCTGGGACAAAGCACTCGGTTTTCTGGGCCCTGCCATCGGCCTGCCTCGGACCCTCAGTGAAAGGGGCAGGAAGTAGACCCTCATGCACCCACTGCCTCATGCAGTGAGGAAGGGCCTCCAGCCGCCCTCTGTGCTTCCACCTTCCAGAGAGGCACTCACAGCAGCAAATTCAGCGTGGCCAGCAGCGCGTGTGAGTGTGAGCGTGCGTGTGACTGAGCGTGTGAGTGAGCACGTGTGTGAGTGTGAGCGTGCGTGTGTGAGTGAGCGTGTGAGTGAGCACGTGTGTGAGTGTGAGCGTGCGTGTGTGACTGAGCGTGTGAGTGAGCACGTGTGTGAGTGTGAGCGTGCGTGTGTGAGTGAGTGTGAGCGTGCGTGTGTGAGTGAGCGCGTGTGAGTGAGCACGTGAGAGTGTGAGAGTGCGCGCGTGTGAGAGTGAGCGTGTGTGTGAGTGCATGTGTGTGCAAGTGAGCGCGTGTGTGAGAGTGAGCGTGTGTGTGTGTGTGTGTGTGTGTGTGTGTGTGGTGCCCTCTGTGTCTGTCCTCTGAGGAACACAGAAACATCCACAGATTCGCGCTCAGGCTCAGAGTCAGCGCCGGGGCGCAGGTCAGTGTTTTGCACGGACGGATTTTAAGCCGGTTTAAGCCACGTCACCCGCAGGGTGAGCAGTTCCGCCCTGTGTGTGTGCCTTGGTAGTAGCTGTCAGCCACGCTGTGCCTGTGCCTTGAGCTTGGCTTCCCAGGAGGAGTGCAGACAACCCCCAGCCCCCCCAACACCATTTTGTTGTTTAAGATGGTGCAGAACTACACCACTTTTCACTTGGGGCGACTTGCCTCCAGCTTCCCCGGCTGCCATGGCCCAGTTAGAGGGAGGCGGGCAGCGTCGGAGCCGGGCCCTCCTGCTTCCACACCGACTCACCGTCTGTAACCTTCGTCGGCGTCGGTGTTAGAGGGCAGGGCTGGCTTTCTGAAAGGGCTTCTCTCCAGTTGCTGCCCCCCGGCCAGGACCAGTGCGTGGGTCCAGGGCGAGGCTTTCTTGCTCATTTCTGCTCTGCACGGGTCACCTGTGGCCATGGACTCAGTGACCATTTCCTACCAGAGAACCAGTTGGAGGGTCAGAAGTGACCTCGCTGCCTGCTCTTTCCCAAGGGAAGCATTTACCAGAGAATGACTGTCTGGAGAAGCCAGCAGCCTGTGCTCTGCGGAGCTGCGCCTGTGCCTCCTGTGTACCATGGTTGGCACTCGCGTGTGTGCAGGGCCACGTGGCACCAGGAAGAGAAGAGGTGCCTGTCCGTGACAGCGTGGCAGTGCAGGGTGTGTGGTTAAGAGCATGTGATGCATTTGCAGCCGGTTCAGCAGCTTTCTGGCTGAGTGATGTTGGGCAGGGCATGCCATCTTCCCGTCTGTGCCCGTGTCCTGCTGCGCGAAGTGGGCATCACCACAGCCACCTCCCAGAGTTGGTTTGAAGGTTAAACACGGGTGCATGTGAAGTCCTCGGCACAGTCCCCGGCAGGTGGTGGTTCTGTGTGTCAGCTGCTCACCACCCCTCAACTGACTGACCTGGTGACCTTCGTGACTGCAGGGGCAGAGCCAAACTTGTACTTGTCGGAACCGGAAGTGAGTGTCAGCTCCTGGGGCCAGAGCAGTTCTCGGGGAGGTTGGCAGCTCATGGAAAAGTCCAGGGAACATGTTTATGTCACGGCCTGTTGATCGACCAGCATTTCCTCGTGAAGTCTGGTCGCTGGGGTTATCTAGGCTGGACCCCATGACGTGGCACCAGCACAGGCGTCGGGGAGTAAGAGCTCCTGTCGGGGGAGTTTTCACCGCGTTCCTTCGTTCTATCTGGGTTTCCTCTGTGGAGAGCTTGGCCTGCTGCACAAGGTGCTGAGAGGTGGGAGGAAGTTACTGTTCTGACCTGTCCTGGTGGATGCGTACGGTCTGGCAGGTGGCAGAGAGGTGCCCAGTAGTCTGGGGCCTTTGGCCCAGGCGACTGCTCCTCATCCCTGCCTTTTAAGACTCACCTGGAAACGACTTGGCTGGTGAGATGGTTGTGGCACCTGGCACCTGCGACGAATAAGGCAGCCTCTTGGACCAGGTCCTGACGATTGCCCCAAGCTTTCAAGAGAATGTTCACAGAAACGTGTACTGGTTATGTGGTCGTCAACATCAGTTTCAGGATCATTTCAGTTTCAGTCCAAACGGACAGAAACCCTCAAATAACAGAGTTTAAACAAGATAATCTGCCTCATTCTTTGTTCCTGTCAGTTGTGTGATCATTGGCGTCTGGGGGTCCTTCCTCTCGCTGCTTCACTGCTCTTCTTAGTGTGATCCTGACGCTGCAAAGTGGCTGCCTGGGCTCCGGCCCTCAGTCTTCATTCCCGTCAGCAAGAAATTCCGGGAAGCTCCCGCTTCACATGTCTGCTCACCAAATTCATCTGCTTACCTAATTCGTCTGCTTACCAAATTCGCCAGAACTTAGCCTGGGCACAAGCTGCAAGGGAGCTTGGGAAATGCAGCCGCGCGTCCCGCTGCCACTCAGGCACTGAGGTTTGGGTACACAGCCAGCCGGGCCTGCCCAAGCTGTTAATACTTCAGCATGGAATCCAGGCTGATGCTGGGAATGAGGAGGGCAAACTGCATTTTGAAGTTCTGAAGAAGAAAAGAGGGCTGCTGGAGTTCACGTTTGAGTGAGCCCCCGCGTGCCAAACCCCGCCAGCCTCTGGGCATAAAGCTGAGTCCTGATTGGTCCCTGTGCTCCAGGAGCTGCAGGTGACTGGATTGACCCGTGGCTGCCTTTTGGCCATTCATTCATCTGTGCGTGTGTGCGTGTGTGCGTGTGCGTGTGCGTGTGTGTGGTATGGCCATTGTAGCTAGGAGAACCCATCAGCAATGCATGGTTTCTGGGACCCCAAGACTGGAGGCCAGGATATTCCCAGGAAGCATGTGTGGCACCTCCCATCGCTGCTCAGTCAGCTGGTTTGACTGGCAATCGACTTGGCAGGTTGGGGCTTTGTTCTGTCTTGGGCACCCAGGGCCACACCTGGCACTTGTGCCTCTAAGTTAGAGCCTTGGAACTGCGTGGGGAGCAGCCGCTGCCCTCAGGTGCATGCTGTCCGGTCTGCCACCATGCAAGTTAGTGGCCTGCTTCTTAAGGACAGTGACAGGGAAAGAGAAGTTGTCAGGAGTCATTGTGCAGAAGCAGAGGTGGGAGGCAGGGGGGCCTTCCTGCCTGAGACACCTGGCCTTCCACACCGTTAGCTGCTGGGTGGTGTGGTGCGTCTACCCACCCATTCTGCATCGGGACCCACTGCCCCTCCCGACGGGAGGAGTCGCGCCTCGCCTGGAGCTGCTGTGTTAAGGCCTGGGCTGTGCTTTGCTCCCTTCGTACTTGGAAGCAACTCACTCAGCAGGACGGGCCACTTAGTGGGATTCTGAAACAGTGGTAGGGGTGCCCTTCCTCCTAGGGACACTGCCAGCCCGGGGGCCGGAGCGGAGGGTTAGCCAGCGGCCGCCGGAGCGCACCTGCGTTCATGTTTCTCTTTATTCCGCCTTGGGATGGGCAGAGGGTCATAGGGACCTGGGACGCGCTCAGTCGGAGCCACCTCCTATGTGAGCCTCCTTTTTGAGAGACACCTGCTGGGCAGCGGGGGACCCTGTGCGGGCGGACTCCACCGCTGTCCTGCTGGAGGCTGCAGCTGGAGGGCTCGGACAGGCCGCTGACCGCTGGGGGTCCCCGGACAGGAGGTCCATGCAGGAAGGGCTCCAGCCCACTGCTCAGCGCATTTGGGCACGGGCCCTGCGGCTCATTCTCCGAATTGCAGAGGGTTCTCCGGGCCCGTCGTCACTGCTGCTCCCGGCTGCATGTCAGTGTGCACTTCAGTAGCGTCAGGTGCATCCACGTTGTTGAGCAGCGGATCCCCAGGACATAGAGCTTGACTGCGTGAAACTGAAACCACACCTGTTCAACACCTCTCCCGGACCCCACCCTGGGCCCGGCACCCCGCTCGGCGCTCCCCTCTGTGGCCGTGGCGGCTCCAGACGGCTCATGGGCTCATGGAAGTGGGACCATCTGGTGTTTGTCTTGTGACTGTATTATTCGCAGTCTTGGCCCACCCTGGAGGTTGCTTGCTCTCTCCTTTTTGGCTTCCTGTAAGCTTGTAATTGCCTGCTTAAACCGAGCCTTAATGAATTATTTCCCTTAAGGGAACGGGACCCTCGAAGCGCCGTTTCAGTCCTTTGAGGAGGGCACATAGGGGAAGTGAAGGAGGGGGGGGGCAGGGTGGAGCCTGGACCCCCCCGCCGCCATTCTGTGAAAATGCAGACATAACAGCAGGGGAGAGAAGCCTGTAAGAGTCTGGGTGCCTCTGCCCCGGGCCAACAGGCTCTACGTTTTTCTGGCCCATTTTAAACAACGCCTGTGGGGTCACCTTCATTTGGGATTGGCTTCCCCGAAGTTGCTGTGGGTGTTGGTGACATTCAAGTCCCAGGTCACTCAGGCCGGAGCAGGCCGCCCGGCTCACTGTGAGGACGAAGGGCCCGGGGCTATGGACTAGAGCAGGAGGGACCGCAGAGGCGGGGTCACAGCTACAGCCTTGGCTGTGCTGTGGGTGCGGATTCGGTTGCCATAGAGATGGGGATGGGGCTGAGCGATGTCCCCTGGGCGCCCATCAGCCCTTCATGACCGGGACCATCTGGCCCACCAGCCCGTCACCCTGGGCTTGCTTTCCACTCGGCTGCCCGCTTGGTGTCAACGTCAGAGCACCGGCCGGGAGAAGGGCTGGTGGGCACTTGCATTGGCTTTGGGAAAGGCCACGTGGAGGGGAGGCAGAAACGCCTGTGCCCCCTTGCGTCCCCCCCCACACACACACACACACACACTGCAACTGGACCCCAGATTTCCTCCCGAAGCCCTGCTGGCAGAGAACGCGCACCTCTCACTCCGCGCGCCCCTCACTCCGCGCGCGCCCCTCACTCCGCGCGCGCCCCTCACTCCGCGCGCCCCTCACTCCGTGCTCCTCTCCCCTCCAGTCCTCCGTCTGTGCGAAGATTGTGCAGCTGCTGGGGCAGAACGAGGTGGACCACCACCATAAGCAGGTGGTCATCCTGAGCCAGGACAGCTTCTACCGTGTCCTCACCTCTGAGCAGAAGGCCAAGGCCCTGAAGGGCCAGTTCAACTTCGATCACCCGGGTGAGTGGGAATGAAGGGGTGAAGCTAGGATGGTGGGAGCCGCCTAACCTTCGTTTCCCGTTGGAGATGGAGGCTGCTGGGTGCCTTGCAGAGTTCTGGGGGCCTTCTTAGCATGCAGTGCGTGGCTCCCTAATTCTGGCGGCATCTGCC
>PVJC01046690.1:0-13209 GCA_004026665.1 Murina feae
CCCTCCCTCTCCCTCTCTCTCTCATCAATAAACATAGCCTCGGGTGAGGACTGGTAAAAAAAAGAGAGAGAGAACAACTATGACCTTTCCTCTAAGTTGGACCTCATCCCTGGGAGAAGGGTTGTCCTTTGGGTGTCTAACTCAGCCCTAGGGTTAGTGGATGCTCCTATATCTGCTATCCCTACATCTTTACAGTTCTTTTTAATTCTTACTAGCCAATCCCGTTATACTTAAGACTTATATTAAAAATTCTCTGTTCAAATTACTGTGTGGTTTCTCTTTCCAGATTTATCCCAGACCAATACAATTAACTCACTTCCCTGATCTCAAAGTAAGGTGATTCCTAGGGCAAGGATGCTTAATTACCATCAAGTGTTTCAGAAAATATTTTATTTAAACTCAAAAAGAGCTCAACTGCACAAATCCATGAGTAATATAAAAATTATATTGGTGTTCTTTCACTGGTGAAAGCCATTTCTCTTTGTGGCACTTGGAAAACATCTTGACACAACAACTGCAAATGCCTGTCTTCTATCCTGAGGTTTCAAACATTTTTCCAGAATTCATGACATTTTAAGCTGTATGAAAATTTCTTTAAATATGTGCAGGAAATCCAAGTCAAAATAGAAAATATTTTCTCTCTGGCAGTGGAGGGAACATACCCTTAATTTTTTAAAATATATCAGAGAGGAAGGGAGAGGGATAGAGAGTTAGAAACATTGATGAGAGAGAATCATCGATCAGCTGCCTCCTGCACACCTCCCGCTGGGGATGTGCCCGCAACCAAGGTACATGCCCTTGACCGGAATCGAACGTGGGGCTTTTTAATCCGCAGGTGAGCCAAACCAGTTAGGGCGATACCCTTAAATTTGAAGAGGGATTCTGTGGGCAATTATAGAGATTTTGACTTTAATATTTGTTATTTTCTTAAAGAGAGTGGTCATTCTGAGGCTGTCATCATAAATATCCACTTCCCCTTTGTAGCACCCAAGCTAAAGAACTTCAAGTACAATTTGGACTAGGAATGATCATAGTCCCTTTGAGCAGTGGTTCTCAACCTTCTGGCCCTTTAAATACAGTTTCTCATGTTGTGACCCAACCATAAAATTATTTTCGTTGCTACTTCATAACTGTAATGTTGCTACTATTATGAATCGTAATGTAAATATCTGATGCGCAGGATGGTCTTAGGCAACCCCTGTGAAAGGGTCGTTCGACCGCCAAAGGAGTCGTGACCCACAGGTTGAGAACTGCTGCCTTTGAGTTTCCTGGTCCAAGCAGTCCTCAGACTCCAGTTTCCTCTCCTATCTAGCAGCTTCTTTCCTCTTCATTGAATGAATTCCAGCAATTGAGAGGCCACAGCTGTTCAATTAATTTCCTTGTACTGGAAAGCAAGACAGAGAAATAATCTTCTGCCTCCTAAATGAATAAGATTGTTCTTTTCTCTTTGACCTTCTTTCTGGGAAAAGGCTATCCTCCCTACATGCACTCTCCTCCTAGAAGCATCCTCTTGTCCTAGGAATCACCTTTCTTTGAGATCTGAGAATAGTGTTAATTGTATTGGTCTGGGATAAATCAGGAAAGAGAAACCACACAGTAATTTGAACAGAGAAATTTCAATATAAGTCTTAAGTATAACGGGATTGGCTAGTAAGAATTAAAGAGAACTGTAAAGATGTAGGGATAGCAGATATAAGGAGCATCCACTAACCCTAGGGCTGAGTTAGACACCCAAAGGACAACCCTTCTCCCAGGGATGAGGTCCAACTTAGAGGAAAGGTCACAGTTGTGGCTCACCTGATAGCAGAGAAATTGCTGTGGTGCTGTGCCAACAGAACTTGCTGGAATTCTGCCTTCTAAAACTTTTTAGAAATCTGCCCTCTGAAATGTGTAGTAAATCTACCCACTACAGTGCCAAAGAAAGCTGTGCACAGGGAGGTATCTCAGCATAGGCACTCCACTACAAAAACACCTGAGCAACGGATACTGGGAGCAGTTGCTGGGTGCTGTTGAGCACCATGTACCACAGGAACTGAATGCTGGAAAAGCAGCAGGCATTACAAGAACCTGGTGCTGGGGAAGATGTGTGTGCTGCTAGAACTAGACACTGGGGAAGGTAGGTGCTGTCATTGCAGGAGCCTGCTAAAAGCAAGCACTCCAGCACACCTGAACTAGGAAGAAAAGCCCCTTCCTCCTAAAATGTCTCACTTGTGTCCCCTACTGGCAAAGCTTAACACTGTGCCTGCTGGTAAAGGTAAAATATTTAAAGGATCCAGAACCCTTTCCTAGAGCAAACAATAAGGGTGACTTTGGAGCTAAGAAGCAACCAGCTCAGATAACAGAAATTCTTTAATAGTGTTAGCTCCTAGCCCCAGCTCATCTTCTAAGTGGCCTCTGTTCCTCTTATAATTTGGGCATGAGGGAATAGAAATCCATTACCCTTTGTCTACCTATATTTTTCATCGCCCCTCCTGACACCCTATGTATACCAAAGTAAATACATGCTTTATCTCCAGCTCCATTACTCAGCCTTTCCTGCTCTGATTACCAAATTCAGGTTACCCTCCACTCTTTGTCCTCCACTATTTTCACTGTACCAGTCAGAACAGGAACAGTTATCAGATTGCAATGGAAGTGACATTTTAGTGGTTAAGAGCATAGGGTTTGGCGTCAGGCTTGGGTTACAATCCTTGCTCTCTAACTTACTGCCTATGTGATCTTGGGCAAGTTGCTTAACTTATTTGAAAAACCATTTTTTCGACTGTTCATGGAAATAATCAGACCTTCAGCTCAAGAGTATTGTAATGATTAGTCATATGTAATGTGCCAGACATAATGCCTGACACCTAAGATCAAAAGAAAGAAACCTGAGTTTAAATCTTGGCCTATCTTTTACTAGTTGTGAAGCCTTTGAACAAGTTACCTCAGCTTCCAAGACTCAGTGTGCTCCTCCATAAAATGGGGATGATAATAATGCCTGCCTCATAAGGTTGTTGTAAGGATAAAAATGCATATAAATTGTTTAGTACAGTAATTTAGACAGAGGAGGTACTCAATAAGTGGTAGCTATATGTAGAGGTGTGCCCATAAGGCAGGCACACCCATGCTGTATACTTTACATCTGTTAATTTGTTTACTGTCCTATTTCCTTTTTTTCCCCAACACTCACTCCAGCCTCCTGACTCCAATATTCTTGAGCATCTGGCTGCCTACTGCTTCAGTGAACAAACCTAGACCACCAGCCAGACATTCCTCTCAGCCCAGAGGCCCTCTTCAGATGGAGACAGAAGGGCTTAGTTATTCATTCTGGCTTATGACAAAAGGTCTCTGTCCTTTGGCAAATAACTAATTTCCTTAATAGTTACACAATTGCTTCTTTGAACTTGGCCACATACCAAGAGAAGAAAAAGGCAACTCACAGACCTCTAAATCATCCTAAAATCGAAGTCTCATTCTACTTCCAGTCATTGGAAAGAGACTGGGAAGAAAAGGGAAATGAGGCTAAATCTTTTTGAAAAGAACACATTTTTCTAATGTCAGCACAATGTGCCCCTGGCAGGGTGCAGACCAAGTGACACATACAAACTCCTTTATTGAACAAACTTCAGGTGCTTCACAAGCATCCATTTATATTCATGTAGAAATAGTTGGTCAGACTATTGCATAAGTTAAATTCCTGAATAAGGTATCTTAACCTTTGTTGTTGAAGCTCAGGCAACTTAGCAAGAGGCAAGGATAGGTGTGAAAGTTGGAGAAATCTGTAACTGTCCAATGAGTCTGTTCCCCTGGGCTATCTTGCCAGAGTTCTTCTATGCTGTGGACCCCCAGCCATTAGTTTTAGTTTATATTCCATAGACATCATTTAGTGTATATTCCAAGGAGCCTAGCCTTTGCTTCTCAAGGAAATCCTACACATAAGGGAAAGGGCTTTGTTGATCTCTTTAGTTTATACTTGATAAGAAGTAAATGTTCATTTCTGGGACATATCCTTAGAACTCACAAGTAAATACTTGCTGTAAGTCCTCTGCATCAGAGCTACAATGTGACATGGCATTTGAAACTGTTCGTTAGTGAGTACTCCAAGTTCCTTTGTTTATGCAGCTTGCAACCTGAATAGTGTCCCAGAAAGTAAGGTATAGATGGTTAAGGTATTAAATATGTGTCCTTATTGCCCTGTTGTTCCCCCCCCCCCCCCCCCCCCCACACACATACACACTCATGCCCTCAACCCCTGGTGTCTAGATGGTGCTCTTGAGCTCTTCTTTTAAACATATATCTGTGAGAATTCCCACTTTTTAATTTTATTATTGTTGACTAGAGGCCCGGTACACAAAAATTTGTGCACTTTCGGGGGGGGGTGTCCCTCAGCCTGGCCTGTGCCCTCTTGCAGTCTGGGACCCCTCAGGGGATGTCTACCTGCTGGCTTAGGCCCGCTCCCCGGGGGATCAGGCCTAAACTGGCAGTCAGACATCCCTCTGGCAGCCCAGGAGCCCTCAGAGGATATCCACTTGCCAGCGGAGAGCAGGCCTAAGCTGCAGTCAAGCATCCTTAGTGCTGCTGAGGAGGCAGGAGAGGCTCCCACCACCACCACTATGCTGGCAGCCTTCAGCCTGGCTTGTGATTGAGCAGAGCTCCCCCTGTGGGGATACACTGACCACCAGGGGGCAGCTCCTGCATTAAGTATCTGCCCCCTGGTGGTCAGTGTGTGTCATAGTGACCAGTCATTCCCAGTTGTTCTGCTGTTAGGGTCAGTTTGCATATTACCCTTTTATTATATAGGATTGTATTATTTTATTTATTTCTACTTACTTGGTGTTATTAATAAGAGAGAATCTTAGGTTTGACTCCCCAGCACTAGAGTATGCTGAACACTTCATGTCAAATATTATTGCTTAGATATCCCCTCAAGGCAGAAATTATGAATCTGATTAACCCCTTTACCTAGCCTATACCTAAGGAACTTTGCAATTATAGTATAGCTTCAGCCACCACCCATAGAAACAGGAATTAGTCACCTCATCAATTTCCTACATGTTCTATCCAACTTTCTGACCAGTCTCACTAGCATTCCTAGAAATTAAAACACTGAATGTCAAACACAAGCTTACCCAAATGAAGATCTTTGAATCCAGCCAGCCCCCCAGAAGAGCAGCAATTACTACTCGTTGTGACACAGTCCCAATAAATAGAAGTGCAGGTGGGGATAGGTGACAATAAGGTAACCAAACAGCTATTGTGTACTGAGGTGGAATATATCTACCACTCAGATATCTGAATATTGAACTAGGATAACAAACGATTCTTAAAGGACACAAAAGCATATCACTTTTTTCATTGTGTCTGACGAATTGCAGGAAGAACTCCCTGTTGTCTGGTTTCTGCTTTTTTTTTAATTTTTGCTTTCTCTACTCAAGTAGGATACAGCAAAACAACTACTCAGTCTCCTACCATATGTCTCTTCTTCCCAGCTACCCCTGCCTGGCTTACCTTCTATTGCATGAGGTGGAAAAGCTATAGATGTTAGAATCTGTTTTATATTTTTTGTGGAGTTTTTGTTTTGTTTTTTTGTTTGTTTGCTTTTGCTTAAAACTCTACTGGGAGGACGTTTTAAATAATTTCTTTAAGGGAAAAAAAAGCATATTTGGCCCAGCTGGTGTTGCTCAGTGGTTGAGAGTTGAACCATGAACCCAGAGGTCACTGGTTTGAATCCCCATCAGGGCACATGCCTGGTTGCTGGTTTGATCCCAGTAGGGGGCATGCAGGAAGAAGCTGGTTGATGATGTTTATGATGTTTCTCATTGATGTGTCTATGTCTCTATCCCTGTCCCTTCCTCTTGCTCTAAAAAAGATAATTAAAAACATTAAAAAACACACATTTAACAGATAAAAAGTGATTAGCAATCATTCCCTGGAGAAAATAAACACAGAATTAAATTAGACAAATATTTCTGTAGGAACGGTTTTTGCATTTGGGTTTAATATAAGGAATAACTTTTATCACAATGGCCTCATTGAACATTAAGACCAATTACTTCAGTAGACTACAACTGTGGGTAAAAGTGTTTACTTATGCTGAATGTTCAGGTGAAGATAGTTCTCTATCCTCTAGGCTGATATTAAGCCTGTGTGCACTGGATGGACATACAGCTTTAAAATATTGAAAAACATGTATGCCAGTTGGTGAACAGGTACTGCCAGGAGCCCCTTAATGATCATGGCCACCCAGGCCAATAAATAGCCACTGTCCAAAATAAGTGACTGTCACCCAGGCCACCCTGATTGTCCTAGTATCCTTTAGGGTTCCCCATAGTCTAACAAAAGTGGATTGACCTCTGTTACAGCAATGGTTCTCCCAGGCCCTGCTCCAGTGCTAAGGTTTGATGTCCAATTGTGTTTGATTGCTTATGCCATTCTGGTGTTTGAATGTTTTAAACATCACTCTTGGATTCTTTAATCTTATCCCCATGGTATAAGTCATTTTACAGAACCAACTAGCTTACCAGAGGACCCTAATAGAGTTTATAGCTCTTATATAGGCTAAATTCAGTTAGTGAAAGAATAAATTAATATGGAAAATATTAGCAGGATTAACTTGGGGAACATGTTTATAAAAGTTGGGGAAAGTGTCTCTACATTAAACAAAAGTGTGAGCCACAATTATTGTTAGGCATTACAGTGCTATCAGCAAATGGAAAAGGGTAAAAATTAATAGTGCTATATTTGGCATTTGTTCATTCACTATGCCATAATCTGGGGGTAAGTGAATAGTATATGTTACCAACTCTGCCCTCAAAATTCTTACAATCAGGGAAAATATCTAGGCACCCATTTAACTATTCATATAAGGTAAAATGCTGATAACCATTTAGAGAATCATATTAGTGCTGTCTTTTAGAAAAGTACAAGTAAGCATTCTGTAAGAAAAACATAAGGGGGGCTCATTTAGACAAAACCAGATTATCTCTGTGATATTAAATTAGCATTAAAGTAAAACTTTCCGCCTTAGCCAGTTTTCCCAGTGGTTAGAGCGTCAGCCCACAGACTGTAGGGTCCCAGGTTTAATTCCCATCAAGGGCAAGTATGTTGGTTGCAGGCTCAATCCCCATCCCTGGTCAGGGACTGTGTGGGAAACAACCAATCGATGTGTCTCACTTCAGTGTTTCTCTCTCTGTGGCTCTCCTCCTCCCTTCCACTTTCCCTAAAAATCAATGGAAATATATCCTTTTTGAGGATTAACAAAACAAAAAAAAGGTAAAAAAAAACTTACTGAAATCAGTAGAATGATGCAAAACAGACCATTGAAGGATTCCTTCTGCTCCTATGAAGGAAACAAATTGGGTAATTTTGATTCCCTTATGCCATATGAAGTTGTATTTGCTAATAAATGCAAATATCATTGGTAAAGAAAAAAGAGCAGAAATGAGTCATTATATTGAATGTTCAAATAAAAAGCATCAGATTCAGAAAGTTACATTAATTATTGCCTAAATAAAACCAACCAAGATATCCCACTGTCAACAGGCCTTTGTGTATAACACACTTGTTAAAGTGCAATGACTGGAACACCGATTTCTCTTGGGTAATGCTGGAGTTTGGTACTACTTGTTGCAAAGGCTTTCTGAAAACCCAACAGAGTTCTCTTATTTGAAGTATTTTTAGCCATCTTGGAGAGGATGCATCCTTAATTCGTTGGTATCCATTGACTTTCTTCATTTTTAATTAGCAGTTTCCTGCCCCAGACTTCTTACCACCAGCTGGAATGGGAGGGGAATGCAAAATGGCATGTCTTGTACCATCCCTCATCTATTGACCTTCCAGGCTCACCATGGAGTCTCTGGCACTTGCCAAATGGCTTCCCTATGTGGGAAGCTCATGGGGATTCATGTTGCATCAGTGGGTGCTAGAGAAGGGACTCCCTAGGTGTCAGACATCAGATCTGGCTTACTCTTTGCCTCATTCATTGAATCAGTTCTCACTGAGTGCCTGCTGTGCACCAAGTGCAGCCCCTTTCAATTTATTCCTGGAAGTCTTCCTTTTCTTTTCCACTTGGTTTGGCCAATTCGCTGGCATCCTGAAACGCATCAACCTCAATTCTCCCCTCTGATGAGCTTAAGTGGAATTTAATAATCCCTGCTAAATTGTCTTGTGACTCTGTCATATGATTAAAGGCTACGGTCTCTGGGTTAGATTGTAAGCATCAAATTAATTTTACTGCAAAGGTCAGGCTGCTCTCCTAGCATTCTTTTGTGCTTGAAGGTTAGTCTCTGAATGCTTGACCAAAACCTTCCTGTCTGCTCTTGTATTCAAAACAGATTTCAAAATATATCCAGATTGAAAACCAGACATTTGGAGATAAAAGACTGTGTACTCTGACCCCCTGGAAATAGCAAGCAGCTGCAGTGATTTTATGTGTATATATAGTATATCATCTTCTTGGGAGATGATGGGCATTAAGCTCAGCACCTCTTGCTCCCAAAGCAAATGTCTGTCATTGTTTACACCTAACTGCTCATGTCAGAGGAAAGAAATGTTTCTTACCAAATGACTTCCAAGCTTGCTTGCCTGAGAGGCACAGTCCCTGGGGAAGCAGGATCTATCAGTGGAGTTTGGCTGAAAAAAATATATAATTATATTCAGATAATGGCAGACACCTTCATCTGGTTTCCTTTAACCTTCATCTGTCTTCCTAATTTGCCATGGGTTCTCTTTCCAGCTCTCCTCCTTTGGCCAAACCTATTGTGAGTTCACGTTCTCCTGATGTATGTGTCTAATATACTCGTCAGTTCAAGTTCTACAAGTAACATTCATGTAATAACTTTCCGTTTATATTCCTGCAAAACAACAAGGGTGGGCTCTGCGGCTATAAAGTAGCATCCAGGCTATTGTAAGAGCTATAATACCTTTAAGCTACAGGGGCTGGGGTCACAAACTTCTTATAGCATAATGGTTCCTTTGGGCATAATTGTGGTCTCTTTCAAATGTCCTTAAAAGAAATTACAATGGTCAATTTTCTATTTCAGAGAGTAAGTTCTATAGACAGAGATATAGTCAGGTTTCAAATTTGAATTTAATTCATCTCAAGGAGAACTGTACTAGTAGATCTAGGGAAGAAGCTCTGTAGCTTCTTACTCCTTATCATGTTCAGCTTTCACCTGTGGTAATCAGACTGCTGACCCACTGTATGCAGGACAATGTGTATATTCAGTGATTGGGTTTAATAGAGTAAGCCACATCTCCTGCCTAAATCTCCTCCAGCTACTCGTGTTTGAAAGACAAGGCAAGGTGAGATGTATAGCCTGAGGCTGTGGTGCAGAGGAGAGGGTGAAGTGGTTTAGGAAGGCATTATCTGGAATATCAATGAATACAGCTAAGTCACTAAAACAGATTCAAAATACTTTTTTCAGGAAAATGTAATCCCTCCTGGAGGAGGCTAACACTTCATCTGGACAAGCACACAAATCAAACACCTTAATTTTTAAAACAGAATGACAGTTTAGCCACTTTATATGTCTGATAGCTAAAACATGTGAGCCTCTCTTCAGCATACAACACAGATTGTCTGTCTTTCATATGTTCACCAGAGCACACCATCTTGATTTATCTGCCCTCTAGCTCTTAGCTGTGTATAGGAGTATGCCAACCAGATGTGCTTACCTCAGAAGCACTGTCGCCAAGGAAGCAGGGCCTATCAGTGGAGTTTGGTTCAAAAATGACATGATCACATTCAAATAATGGCAGACACCTCCATCCTGGTTCTCTTAAACTTCAGTTGCCCTTCATTTACTTCATGCTCTCTCCTGATCATTTTTGTTGGCCACCCATATTTGTGAGTACATTCACTGCTGATGGAAGTGTCAGTTTAAGTTATACTGGTAATATTCAGGTAAGAACTTATAAACTTCCCACTTTTCAGATTTTCTCATTCTTTTTTTCTAACCAGTAGTTCAAAGAGGATTGTACTTAGGCCTATGGAGTCTTGTTTGATCTTTATTTTGTGTGTGACTTTGGCCACCTCCACCCCTAGTAAATTATAAGCTCTCTGAAGGAGGTAACTTTTTTGCTTCTCTTGAGTCCCTCTCAGACACTAACAAAAAGCATAATAGAAGCTCAGTAAGTTCCATTTGTTAGTTTGTGAAACTAGGAAATACTAACCAAATGGATACTTGTTTTTTAATTCCAGTGTACTCTTTTTTTCCTTCTCAGAAGTAACATTTTACTCTGAGCTTGTATTGTTTTGTGCCAGAAATAAAAATGTACTTCTGTGCTTCTGTGCTTTTAGCTACAATCAGAAATTCCTACTGTAGTGGCCTAAGGAGTCTCTAGTTTCTCTGTAGCTAGCTGAAAGAGTGACTGAAAACTCTGATCCACTGCATTCAGTAGGCACTGCCATCACTGAAAGAACAGCCCGAAGCCCTTTACATCTGTGTCTTGGCTCCTTTTATAACCCATATTCTGTTATGGAATGATGGTGCTGCCTCTGCTAATTTTCACTTAACCTCACCATGCCTCCCTGTTTTCTTTAAAAAAAAAAAAGTCCATCAATATTGACCTGCCTTCCAGGATGTTTTGAAGACATAATGCTGATAAGAAAACATTCTCTATAGGAGAATATTGATAACAGTTATTTTGTAGCCACAAAAAGAGAGGGAACTCAGCAGTAATTGAGGGCCATGTTTAGCCACCCAACCACCCATTATCGTTAGTTCTCAGATTGATTCTAATGCATCAAAGTACTGCACCTTGTAATCCACATATAGGGGGGTAATTTGTCAGGTGGTGGTAGTAATAACAAGCTGTTTGAATATGTTCAGAACATACACATCTCTTTTTTTCTTCCTATCGTTGTTGGCAAGTCTAATTTTACACTTTTTTACCTATCTTATTTTCTCCTATTATACTGCATATTAAGGCATTGTTTTTATTCTTTAAACAAGTGTAGCATCTCAATGAACAGCTAGAGCACAGGAGACTGATTTAGAAACACAATTTAAGTAGCCAAGTCCAATTTAAGAATGGTGGTGGATTTTATCACTCAGCTTTATTAATGGACCTCATTCTTGCTGTATTGAGTGTCTTTCCTTAATGCATTTGTATAAAAGCCCCTGCCTCTCCCATTAACCTCTTTGACTGGTATTAACTCATTCCTGGGCATTTGTTGCCATAGCTGCAGCCGCCCACTCAGCTGGATCCCTAGTGTAGTGCTAGCCCCTGCAGAGTCCATGTGTGGCTGGCCTGCTTGTTCCAGGCGTCAGCTGTTAGGCGGAGGGCAAGAGCCTTGCAACCTCAGAGGTCAAACAGCCTATCTATTTTTTTTCTTAGCAGCAGATGGGCATGTGGCTGTATAGCTTGCAGGCTGGGAAACGTGTGGGAACATCACCCACACTCTTCCTCCCTTACCCCCTCCTGGGCACCCAAGCATGTAGCCTAGCTCCATATTCAAAAAGATAATGGATATTTCCCTTCTGTAGTTTGAAGCTCTTCCTTCAACACTTGTGGCAGCAGTGAGGAATCTTGCACAACTTATGTCTGTTCACTAAAATAATTATCAGTAGTTGTATGTCTCTTGTATATATTTTTGACCACTTACAGATTTCATTATATCTTTTGCAGAATGGAAACGTGGCTTTCCACTGCTTACTCTCATTCTTGTAACTCTTCAAGGAGATTTTTTTTAAAAACAAAAAGGAAATGACATGCAAATGATTATGGCAATATCATACAGGCAAAATTCAGGATGTTCAGAAGGGTCCTCAGGCTTACACTGATCAGGTGATGAGCAAATCTTGCATACAATTCTCTTTGAGTTACCAGCTAGCACCTTCCTCTGAGAAATGACTAAGAAGAGATAATGTTAGATGCCTGTAATATATGACTTACTTTCTACCCTAGGCTCCAGTACTGACGTAGTTTAGAACAAACACAACTCCCACACATGCCAATTGGGCAGGTATAATGGGATTTAAGAAAGATGTTTCACTAGGTGGAAAGTTTCCACAGAAACTGGTAATACAGATTTGGAAAAGAAAATTTAATTTTGTCTGTGTTGTGCCCGCTTTGTCAGATAGCTTGCCAGGATAAATCTGTGAATTAGCTTCAGACTTTGAAAATTCATAACCATCTAGTCCTTTACCTTGACTTTAAAAGAACTGATATTACAGCACCAACAACAGCAAAAGAGAAGCAGCATCATTAACAACTAATATTTATAGAGTACCTTACAGAGTTGAAAACATTTTTACAATTAATAATTTCTTGATTAACCATCTCATCAACCCTGTAATAGCAGTATTATTGTTGTCTGCGTTTTTGTGATGAGGAAACCAAGGCTCAGAGACTAAATGACTTGCCCAAAGTCACACATCATAGTCTTCTGACTCCAAACCCCTCAAGTACACATGCTAGGCAATATACATAGTCCTGTCACCCTCACTGGTCTCTAGCCCACTGCCACTTCCATGTACCTAAACCTCCACGTAATCAAATTAAGGCCTATGCATGCATTTGCTTGAAAAACAAAATGAAAGTAACCATGTTACAAAAGAATTACTGTCTTTCCATGTGGGTTCAGTACTAAATGATACCTTTGGCATTCATATTTGCTCATAGACCACTAATTTCTGGACAAGCTAGGTGAGAGAATCGAGGGAAAGGAGAGGAATGTGAGGGAGAATAGCACAAATTAAAGCTCCTGGCAATTAAAGAATCCTTCAGAAATTAAGATAAAATGTTTCTGAAGGGACAGCCTCATCATGTGTAATCTCTATAAAAGCGAAATATTAAAATTAACCGTTTCTCCGAGACAGGGTAAGCCACACCCACCAGCCAATAAGAGCGGCTGTATGCAAATTAGCCTAGCCAACATGGCGGCCGCCACTCACGGACCTGAGTAAACAGCCCTTTCCATTGCGGCAGGAGCGAAAGTGAAGCTGTGCCCACTCAGCTCAGCTCCGATTAAACTGCCTCTAGCAGTTTTGAAACAATGTAACAATCATAGAATCCTCTGGAGCTGCAGGAAAGAGCAGCTCCGGCCTAACCAGTAAAAGTAACAATTGTTTCATTATAGACGCTGCGAGGTGAAGCAGAGGAGGCTTCCTTAGTTAGAAGGCCGCCTTAAAGGAACAGTGTATCAATTATAGAAGATAACCCCAGGCCTTCAAGGAACAGTATCAATTATAGGAGAAAAAACTCCAGAAACCTGCGTCCAGCCAG
>PVJC01046691.1:0-13212 GCA_004026665.1 Murina feae
TCTCTCTCTCTCTCTCTCTCTCTCTCTCTCTCTCTCTCTCTCTCTCTCTTCCATAAAAAAAATTACAAAAAGAACTGTTGAGCCAAGACCTTTTATGATCGAGGCCACCATCAGTGTTTCCCTACATGTTGAGTAGAATTTAGTATAAACGAGCCTGCAGGCCCACGATGGTCTCTATCAGGGCCTATGACATGCGTGTATTGGGGGACCATTTACAGAGAAACGAACAAGTGCATTTTCAAAGGTTGTGTGGGGCAAGGTCAGGAGTTGTGTCTTGAACTTGTTGCTTCTGAGATGGCCATGCAACATCTTACATGCATTCAAGAGTTATACACGGCCCTGACCAGTTTTGCTCAGTGGATAGAGCTTCAGCCTGCAGACTGAAGGGTCCCAGGTTCAATTCCGGTCAAGGGCATGTAACCTTGGTTGCAGGCACATCCCCAGTAGAAGGTGTGCAGGAGGCAACTGATCGATGTTTCTCTCTCATCGATGTTTCTAACTCTCCATCCCTCTCCCTTCTTCTCTGTAAAAAATCAATAAAACATATTTTTAAAAAAGAGTTATACACGCATTCAAGAGTTGGCTTTAAACATCTTGAGTTAGAGGGTGGAGAACTGTAGATACAGGTGTGGAATTATTGAGCATAAAGTTTGCAAATAACTTAGGGAAGACCACACAGGTACTGCAGTAGAGTAAGAAGAAAGTCCTAAGGGGAAACACAAGCATACAAGCCAAAAAAAATTTATTAAGGGTAAAAAAAATATGGTTTATATCACTTAGCATAATAATCTCCAGGTTCATCCATGAGCAGCTCACTTCTTAATTCTTTGAGGTGAACTCTCTCATTCGCTTTACTACCTTTACAATCTTTTTAAGTTTTTATTAAATTTATTGGAGTGACACTGGTTAATAACATGAGTCTTAGATGTGCAATTCCATAGCACATCATCTGCGCGCCCACCACCCAGACTCAAGCCTCCTTCCATCACCTTGTGTTTCACCCCCTCTTGCTCCTCTTCTACCTCCCCCCCAACTACCCTGCCCTCTAGCAACTAAACTTCTGTTGACTATGTCTATGAGTTTTTGTTTGTATTGTTTGTTTGTTGGCTGCTTTCAGTTTTATATCCCACATCTGAATGCAATCATATGGTTCTTAACTTTTTTGGTTCAGTTATCTTGTTTAGTATGACATTCACACTCTTGATTTATCTTGGTTGGCTCATGGGAGCTGGGATATGTGTGTGTGTGTGTGTGTGTGTGTGCGCGCACGCACGCGCGCTACTATTGATTTCAGAGAGAAAGGGAAAGGGGAAGAGAGAGATTGAAACATCAATGATGAGAGAGAATCATGGATTGGCTGCCTCCAGCATGCACCCCTGGGGACTGAGCCCACAACATGGGCATATGCCCTAACCAGGAATGGAACCATAACCACCTGGTTCATAGGTCAATGTTCAACCACTGAGTCATGCCAGCCAGGCTGGATCTATTTTTTTAATATATGTTTATTGATTTCAGAGAGGGAGGAAGAGATAGACACATCAATGATGAGAGGGAATCATTGATTGGCTGCCTCCTGTATGCGCCCCCCCCTTACTGAGGATTGTGCCCGCAACCTAGGCAAGTGCCCTTGACTGGAATTGAACCTAGGACCCTTCATTCTGCAGGAAGATGCTCTATCCACTGAGCCAAACCTACCAGGGCAGGCTGGATCCATTTTTAAGTGGCTCTGTTTATATTATGGTTCACAGGGGTTGACCATTCGGGACTGTGCTGGGATATGGAGGAGCACCCAGCCCCTGTGCCCTCTGCAAAGGTACGTTAGAAAGGACAGCTGTTCCAACACTGTCTCCTTCTTTGCAGCCACAGACCACAACCAGACCCAGAACCACCAGGGTATTCTGATCGGCTTCCCAGTGACCATCGTCCTCCTGCTCCTCCTCTCCCTCCTCCTTTTCTTCATCCTCCGCCACCGCCATCGCAAAGCCAGAAACAGTACGTCCTTCAGGGATGGAGGGAAGCCTGAGCAGAGACCCCTATGGTGCAAATCCTACAGGGAAAGGGGGGTCATTTGCTGGGGACGAGAAAGAGGGTGAGGGAGCCAGAGGCGTGGAGGTGGGGGGTGGTTTGCTGGCTCAAGCTGTGATGGTGATAACTTTCTCTTTTTTTTTTACTTATTGATTTTGAGAGATTGATTTGTTGTTCCACTTTGTTGTTGTTAATCCTCATCTGAGGATATTTTTTCCATTTTTTTTTTTTAGAGAAAGTGGGAGGGAGAAGGAGAGAGAGAGAGAGAAACATCTATGTGAGAGACACATTGATTGGTTGCCTCTCCCGTGTGTCCCCGCCTGGGAATCGAACCTGCAACCGAGGTACATACCCTTGACCAGAACTGAACCTGCAATTGAACCACAGGCAATGCTCTTAAACCACTGAGAAAAACTGGCTAATGCTGTTCCACTTATTTACACATTCAGTGGTTGCGTCTTGTATGTGCCCTGACTGGGGATCAAACCGAGTCCTCCTGGTTTATGGGTCAAGGCTCAACCACTGAGCAGCACCAGCAGGGCTAAAAACAAAAACAAAAAACATATCCTCTCCCCACTGGCATGGCTCAGAGGTTGAGTGTTGACCTATGAACCAGGAGGTCACCACTCAATTCCCTGTCAGGGCACATGCCCAGGTTGCAGGCTCGATCCCCAGTGTGGGGAATGCAGGAGGCAGCCAATTGATGATTCTCTCTCTTCTCTCTCTCCCATTATCTCTAAAATTAATAAAAATATATATTTTTAAAAAACATAGCCTCAGTTGAGGATAAAAAAGCTTTTAAATAAAATATGCAGCCCTAACAACGTGCTCTTCCCTCCAGATGCCACCGAGACAAAGAGACAGCCACAGGCAGCAGAACCCATGAATGCACCGGTAAGAGTTTCCTCCTCTACTCTGCCCCCCAACAATTCCGTTGGTCCCCAACATCACACCATCATATCCAAGTCTCCCTTCCTCCTTCAGGCCTCTGAAGCTAGAGACCCACAGGATGTCACCTATTTCCAAGTGGCCTTCAACGCCCCCACCCATGGCACAGCTTCAGCCCCCTCCTTGCTGCCCAGGCCGACGCAGGCCAGCGAGTATGCCACAGTCGTCCGGAGATGAGCAGTGCTCTGGACAGTAGGACTCAGAGCTGCCGGTTGCAAGGTCCCTCCTCTGGCATCGCTGCTTCTAAATCCGAGGCTGTCAGCCGGGCTGAGGGGACCCACCCATGTTACCTAGAGAGAAGACTCCCAGCGCCCCCTGAATCTGGAGATTATCACCCAGTCAGTTCCAGAATCCCCACCGTAATTGCCCATCAGTTCCCGGGATCCTCCTGGGTTATTGGGACGATGGCAGAGTAATGTTTGTATGTTCTCACTGATTAAACAAATATACTTAAATCATCTTGGGTGTCAGGTTTTCTATTACAGCCTAGATGCACAGCACAGGGAAGATCCCAAAACCATTTCTCTTGTTAAAAATGTGTGGTCTGGCCCTGACTGGGAGGCTCAGTGGGTTGGAGTGTACACCTAAAGGTTGCAGGTTCGATGCCCATTCGGGGCACATATCTAGGTTGTGGGTCAATCCCCAGTTGGGGTGAGTACAGGAGACAATGGATCAATGTTTCTCTCCCGCATCCATGTTTTACTCTCTCTTTCTCCCCCTTTCTTCCTCTCTCTAAAATTAAAAAATATATATATTCAAAAATAAGTAGAGAGAGAGAGAGAGAGAGAGAGACCAATTAGTTGTCCCACTTATTTAGGCACTTATTGGTTAACTAGAGGCCTGGTGCATGAAATTCATGCACGGGGGTGGGGGGGTGTGGAGTCTATCAGCCTGGCCTGCACCCTCTCCAAACTGGGACATCCCTCTCGCAATCCAGGACCACTGGCTCCTAACCATCCATCTGCCTGACTGCCTGATCTACCCTAACCACTCTACCTGCCTGCCTAATGCTCCTAACTGCTCCCCTGCTTGCCAGATTGTCCCTAACTGCTCCCCTGCCTGCCTGATCACCCCTAACCACCTCTGCCTGCCTGTCTAATGCTCCTAACTGCTCTCCTGCTGGCCAGATTACCCCTAACTGCTCTCTCCTGCCAGCCTGATCACCC
This sequence comes from Murina feae, assembly GCA_004026665.1. Classification (NCBI taxonomy): domain Eukaryota; kingdom Metazoa; phylum Chordata; class Mammalia; order Chiroptera; family Vespertilionidae; genus Murina; species Murina feae. The sequence goes on from PVJC01046691.1 coordinate 4,143, forward strand.
CTAACTGACTCTGCCTCAGCTGCACCACCATGGCTTTGTCCAGAAGGACATCCGGAAGACATACAGTCTATCCAGTCTAATAAGCATGTTACCCTTTTATTAGTATAGATTTTTGTATGTGCCCTGTCAGGGATGGAACCCACAACCTTCGTCTATCAGGATGATGCTCTAACCGACTGAGCTCCCTGGCCAGGGCCATAATTAAAGTTTTGTTGGAACATGATCACTCGTGTTTACTTACATATTATATATAATGGCAGAATTTAAGTGTTGTAAAAGCGGGAGCTAGAGGAGGAAGGTTAAAGATTGATCCTACAGCTTCTTCACACAGCTGAGGACATCAGTCAGGAAACAGTATAATTTATAAAATCCTTAGTTCTAACACAGACAGTCAAGAGGCAGCAACTTGCCCTAGTTGCAGGCTCAATCCCCAATGTGGGGCAGCAGCAGAGGCAACCGATCCATGATTCTCTCTCATCATGGATGTTTCTCTCTCTTTATCCCTCTCTCTTCCTCTCTGAAATCAACAAGAAACATATTTTTAATTAACTAATTAAAGAACAACCACCCTGAATAACCAACTGAAGACTAACTGAGGCGGAGTCTTAGCGCCAAGGATTCACAGAAGGGGCCACATAGAGACAGGTAGGAGGGTCAGACATGCAAAAAGGTCTGGGCCCTGCACCAAAAATTTAAGAATAAAAGAAAAAAATATTCAAAAATTAAATGGGGGGGAAGGGGGAGCTAGAATGAAGGTGGAGTGTTGAATGGAGCAGTGATGCATCCGAATGGTGTCTGGGACAGATCTCCCTGGAGGGCACAGTGGGAATGGGACTGAAAGGGACCTGAGGAGAGGGGAGACCATTTGCAGGCTAGTGAGAGAAGCCATATCAGAGAATGTCAGGTCTGAGCTCAAGTTAGGCCGTGGGCGTGGACGGCAAGAGCAGATTTTAGAGCTACCCAGAGGCTGCAGCAGCTGACCCGCTCTGCAGTTGAGTCAGAGGAAGAAGTTTCGGTTCCCCCTTCTGGGAACAGCCCCTGCCTTTTCCTTCCCCTCTTCTTCCTCCTAGGCAAGCTCCTTCACCCTTCTCTCTCCTAAGCTCCCAGGGCCCCTTCTTTTGCCTCTATCACGTGTTTCTGGAGCCCATTTCTTCTCCCACTCACTTCTGTCTCTGTGACTTTTGAAACTACTTTTTTTTTTTTAGAAAAAGTAAGAAGTTGGCAGTTGTGCAGAATTTCTGGAGAGCCGTTTGCAACATGTGTCCAAATAGAAGATGTGAATCACATTCAAGTCAACAAACCCATTTGGGGAACTTGACCTCAAAGGATGGTTCCACAATGTGGAATATTCAGGAAGTCTCAGTTCAGTATTCTTTACTTTCTTTTCTTTTTTTAGTCTGGTGTTCTTTAAATAGCCACAGAAGAACACACATGCACACACAAATATTCATAGATAGATAGATAGATAGATAGATAGATAGATAGATAGACACACACATATATATATGCCCTGGCTGGTGTGTTCAGTGGTTAGAATGTCGGCCCCTGCACCGAAGGATCATGGGTTCAATTCCCAGTCAAGGGAAGGTACCTGGGTTACAAGTTTGATCCCCAGCCTCAGTCAGGATCAGAGCAGAAGGCAACTGATCCAGGTATGTCTCTCACATTAATCTTTCTCTCTCTCTCTCTCTCTCTTCTTCCCTCCCTCCCTTTCACTCTCTCTAAAAATCAATGGAGCCCTAACCGGTTTGACTCAGTAGAGAGAGCGTCGGCCTGCGGACTGAAAGGTCCCAGGTTCGATTCCTATCAAGGGCATGTACCTGGGTTGCGGGCACATCCCCAGTGGGAGGTGTGCAGGAGGCAGCTGATCAATGTTTCTCTCTCATTGATGCTTCTAACTCTCTATCCCTTTCCCTTCCTCTCTGTAAAAAATCAATAAAATATATTTTTAAATAAAATAAAATAAAAATCAATGGAAAAATATCCTCAGGTGAGTATTAACAGAAAGAAGAAAGAAAGAAAGAAAGAAAGAAAGAAAGAAAGAAAGAAAGAAAGAAAGAAAGAAAGAAAGAAAGAAAGAAAGAAAGAAAGAAAGACAAACTTTTGAACACTGGACTCACCATCTCAATTTCCCTTGTAAAACATTCTATGGTAAGGAATATTTTTACTCTCAAGAGCAAATATTCTCACCTATGAGCCACGCAATGATTTCTTTTAACAGGGAAGTGTTTTCCCAGACTCCCATTGTGGACCTATGTTGCTCTCCAGTCCTTGAGTATAAGGTGGTCGACCAGATGACCCTCATATATCCATTACATAGATGACATGCTGTATTCTAACCAGCGTGAAGTGTCTCAGAAGTTGAAGATGCCTGAGTTTCTGAAACACTGCTATGAAAATGGAGCTGTTGACTATTTCATTTCAAATTCGGCTTTTGGACCTGGAGAGTATTGTGCTAAGTGAAATAAGCCAGTCAGAGGAAGACGAATACCATATGATCCCACTGATATGTAGAATCTAATGAACAAAATAAACAAACAAACAACATAGAAATAGACTCATACAGAGAACAGACCGACAGCTGTCAGAGGGGAGGAGCACTGGGGAGCTGGGTAAAAAAGGTGAAGAGGTTGCCTGGCCAGTGTGGCTCAGTGGCTGAGTGTCAACCTAGGAACCAGGAGATCATGGCTTGATTCCCTCTCAGGGCACTTGCCCGGGTTGCAGGCTCGATCCCCAGTGTGGGGCATACAGGAGGCAGCTAATCAATGATTTTCTCTCAGCATTGATGTTTCTGTCTCTCTCTCTCCCTCTCCCTTTCTCTCTCTGAAATCAATTAAAAAATTTATATTTTAAAAAAAGGGTGAAGAGGTTAAGCAGTACATATTGGTAGTTGCAGAATAACTAGAGATTCGGATTGCCATAGGGGGAATATCGCCAATAATGTTGAGATAACTGGGTATGAGGCCAGGCGGGTGCTTGGGGAAGCGAGGAGTCACTCTGTAGGGTGCATGGTGTTCTGGCCACTTTGCTGTGCATCTGACATGGGTGCAGAATGGTGTTGAATATAAACTGTGGTTGAAAAATAAAATTTTAGAAATTCAGTCTTTGTTCTCCTTGCTCTGCTGAGACTTACCCAGTCGTCCCGGTGGCCAGTATATCTTCCCCCTGTTACCACTGAGCTAAGAGAAATAAATTTACCTCCTTTCCTTTTCTTTGGCTTGTCTGCTTGCTTCCCCCTTTCTCCCCCCCACTCCCCAGGACATTTGCCAGTATCTCATCTGAGGTACATGGAAAATGTTTACCTTTAAACAGAATATATTTGTAATAGTTTCTTCCTTCCACACACTGTTTAAATCCATTACAAGTAGTGACTCAATTAAAATATCCTTATCCAGTGAGGCAGACACTGTTGTTGTCCCCATCTACCTATGAGGAAGTAAGGCACAGGGGTTGGGAAACTTCACCAAGTTCGCACAGCCTAGGAAGGTTTGGAGGGATGAACGTCCCTCTCTGAGTACCATCACCTGAAAGACAGCTATTGGGCGGTTGATTATCAAGTCAGAGGGCCCATGGGTGGCTCCCTCTTACTGAGGGATTCTTTAAATATAATAGATAGATAGATAGATAGATAGATAGATAGATAGATAGATGAGAGAGATAGATGATAGATACATGGATGGTAGATAGATAGATAATAGGTAGGTAGGTAGATAGGTAGACAGGTGGATAGATAGATGAGATAGATGATAGATACATGGATGATAGATAGATAGATGATAGATAGATAGATAGATAGATAGATAGATAGATAGATAGATATAGAATGTCAGAGAAGTAACCTCTTGCCAGGAAACCAACCCTTTGGGTCCATTGACCCTCCTCATTTCTGTTTGTTTGTTTGTGCTTTGTTTTTTTGTTAATCCTCACCCAAGGATATTTTTCTATTGATATTTAGAGAGAGTGGAAGGAAGGGAGAAAGACAGAGAGAGACACACACATCAATTGATTGCCTCCTGCACATGTTCCACCTGAGTCAGAGATTGAGTCTACAACTAAAGTACATGCCCTTGACCAGAATCAAACCTGGGATCCTTTCGTCCAAGGGCCGATGTTCTGTCCACTGAGCCAAACCAGCTAGAGGGACCCTCCTCGATTTAAAGCCAGGATCACTCTCCTGTCCCTGGCTCTACACCCAACCCATATGACAGCCACTAGCCACATATGGCTATTGAATACCAGAAAAGTGACTCATCTAAATCAATATGTGCCAGTGGGAAATACAGGCCAGATCTTGAAGCCTTTATGACACAAAGTTTAATGTAAAGTAAAAGTACTTTCAAAAATACAAAATATATATATATTGGCCCTGGCCGGGTAGCTCAGTTGGTTAAAGCATCCGCCCCACACGCCAAGGTTTTGGGTTCAATTTGAGGTGAGGGCACATACAAGAATCAACCAACGAATAATGCAGCATAAGTAGGACAACAAATCCATCTCCCTCTCTCTCTCTCTCTCTCTCTCTCTCTCTCTCTCTCTCTCTCTCTCATCAATTTACAGCTGAAGGTTCCAAGGGGCCTGATTCTCAAGCTTGGCCCCAATTGCAATCACCTGGGACTCTTTAAGAGAACCCCTACACCTGGGCAGCCCTCACTGACCTAGACCTCAGACTCCCCGGGGCTCTGTTCCTTTGAAATGATGCTCAAGGCAGGTGAGTTTCACACGCAGCCAAGGGTGAGAACACCGGGAATGGATCCTCCAATTAGAGAAAGGGTCTCCACCTATCAGTAATCAGGCTGGAGGCGGGAAGTTCTCAGCAGCGGGCCTATCACAGAGCTTGTGTGGAAAGAGACGCTTCTTATAGGCGATTTTCCAGCCTCAGGCGTCGTGGCCAGAGAATGGGTCCGGGTGTCGGTGAGGTGAGTAGCATCCCAGGTTCTCCTTTACTCCATGTGTCTCTGTCTTCATTCAACTGTTAAGTCTACAATAAATATGCCTCCTCTCTCTCTTTTTAATTTTTTTGAATGTTTGCGTGTTAAACCTTTGAAGTTTCAAGTCAGATTCCCCTCTGACCATGACTCTCCTATAACGTTGAATAGTTTTTTTTTTTCTCCTCTTACTGAAGCTCAGTTTCCTAAGATCGCTGGGTATAAACGTAAGTTGGATTAACTCTGGCCAAATGAAAACAGCATGAAATAACCTGTTTTGTGTGAACCGCGTGCTATTTGCAAGGAACGTTTTAAGGGTAAAAGACACACCCCATGGTCAACGGGCTAGTGTGTGGCCACAGGAAGCCAGATTCAAGCTCCCGTTTTCCCTAAAGCCGGTATCGAATCTCTAATTTCACTCTCGTAGCCAAGTTTCTAGAAATAGACGTATAACTTTGGTTCATAGGCTGATGTTCAACCACCGAGGCATGCCAGCTGGGCACATACAGATATTTTTAAAAATTGATCTGAGAGGCCGAGGGTTGAGGAGGAAGGGGGTGGGGAGGAAGAGAGAGAGAGAGAGAGAGAGAGAGAGAGAGAGAGAGAGAGAGATTTGTTCTTCCACTTATTTGATCATGTCTCCCATGTCCCATGTCAAGACACCTCATGCGTGTTTCTGCCCCTCACAGTCTAGCTTCTTGCCCTACCGCTCCCCTGAAATTGCTCTTCTTAAGATCTTGTCTGACAAACACAGGAAGCAGTTGGGGTCCTTCTCTGATGGGCCTCCATAAGGCAGCTGAATCATTGTGCTAGGAAATATGTCCGCATACAAATAAAACGCAGGCTAGTTAAAGACCAGGAGGTCAAGACCAGTCCTAAGAATCTCCCGTCAACGTTTCTTTTGCTGGTTAACATTTTTTAAATTACACTAGTATTCGCTATTATTGTATATTCGCTTCAGGTGTAGAGCACAGTGGGTAGACATTTATATAACTCATGACCTGATTGCCCCCTGTAAGTCTAGTACCCATTTGGCACCATATATGGCCATTACAATATTATTGACTCTAGCCCTAGCTGGTTTGGCTCAGTGGATAGAGCGTCGGCCTGCAGACTGAAGGGTCCTGGGTTTGATTCTGTTCAAAGGCATGTACCTGGGTTGCGGGCACATCCCCAGTGGGAGGTGTGCAGGAGGCAGCTGATCGATGTTTCTCTCTCATCAATGTTTCTAACTCTCTATCCCTTTCCTTTCCTCTCTGTAAAAAATCAATAAAATATATATTTTTTTTTTAAAAAAACAATATTGCCCTAACTGGTGTGGCTCAGTGGATAGAGCGTCGGCCTGCGGACTGAAGGGTCCAGGTTTGATTCTGGTCAAGGGCATGTACCTGGGTTGCGGGCACATCCCCAGTGGGAGGTGTGCAGGAGGCAGCTGATCGATGTTTCTCTCTCAATGATGTTTTTAACTCTCTATCCCTCTTTCTTCCTCTCTGTAAAAAAAAATCAATAAAAATATATTTTTTTTAAAAGTTATCAAGTGTAGTTTTTAAAAAAAAAAACAATATTATTGACTGTATTCCTTATGCTGTGATGTACATCCCTGTGATGGTTTTGTAACTACCAACTTGTACTTGTTCATCCCTTCCCCTTGACACCCAGCCCCCCAACTCTCCTGCCTTCTGGCAACCCTCACGAGGTCTGTTCCCTGTATCTACGAGTCTGTTCCTGTTTTGTTCATTTATTTTGTTCTTGCAATTCCACACATATGGTTCCGACGGTTACATCTCAATGTAAATACAACCATTAAACCAGCGGTTCTCAACCTGTGGGTCTCGACCCCTTTGCCAGTTGAACAACCCTTTCACAGGGGTCGCCTAAGACCATCCTGCATATCAGATATTTACATTACGATTCATAACAGTAGCAACATTACAGTGAAGAAGGAGCAATGAAAATAATTGTATGGTTGGGTCACAACATGAGGAACTGTGTTAAAGGGCCAGAAGGTTGAGAACCACTGCGTTAAACACTTGAGTGTAGATACAGTACTTCAGTGTAGGATGTGTTTCGTTGCTGTGATTATGGACCCCAATGCAGGTATAACTTTTCTCTTCCCACTGGAGTCACTCAATGAGTATTGCCCAACTATCCAGGGCCCCAAAGGCCCACCAGGTTCTGACCCATTTCACTTCATCTATCTGCCTGCTTCCCAGCTTCACGGAAGACTTTATTCTGAGTTTAACAACTAGTTGGTTCTTCCCTTCTGAAATACCCTTGCTTTTGCACCTGATGCCTGGGAGGTGTTGAGGGGTGTCTATGGGAGTCAATTAGCAGAGGAATTGAGATCATAGCATCTGCAAGAAGGCTGCTCTGATTCAAGGGTTGGCTTCCACGCTTGACAGCTGGCTGAGAACAGACAGGGCTCATCCCTCTAAATCTCCTTTCCCTGTGTTTTAAAAGGATCCTCCTTACAAATGACCTCACTCAAGTCTTTCAGCGAGAGCTAAATTATATGTTTAACACTTGGTTCGCATATAAATGGCATTAGGAATGGGGTAGTTGCCATGGTCTTTTGTTGTTGTTGTTGACACTATTAAGGTTCCCCATTTTCCCATCCTTTGCCCGCCTCCATCCAGCCTCACCCCTCTGGCCACCACCACCCTCTGTGTCTCTGGGTTATGCATATCCTAGTATATCCTTTAGGCAACCCCTTCACCTCCTTTTATCCAGTCCCTCCCACTCCCCTTCCCTCCTGCAGCTGTCTGTCCCATGTATCCATGCCCCTGCTTCTGTTTTGTTCATCAGTTTATTTTGTTCATTAGACTCCACATGTGAGATCATATGATATTTGTCTAATCTCCAGGTCCATCCATGCTGTTGCAAAAGGTAAGATTTCGCCCTAACCAGTTTGGCTCAATGGATGGAGCATCAGCCTGCGGACTGAAAGGTCCCAGGTTCGATTCCGGTCAAGGGCATGTACCTCGGTTGCGGGCACATCCCCAGTAGGGAGTGTGCAGGAGGCAGCTGATCGATGTTTCTCGCTCATCGATGTTTCTTACTCTCTATCCCTCTCCCTTCCTTTCTGTAAAAAACCAATAAAATATGTTTTTTTAAAAAAAAAATAAGATTGTCTTCTCTTTTTTTTAATAAATTTTTATTGATTTCAGGGAGGAAGGGAGAGGGGGAGATAGAAACATCAATGGTGAGAGAGAATCACTGATTGGCTGCCTCCTGCACACCCCACACTGGGGAATGAGCCTGCAACCTGGGCATGTGACCTGACCAGGAATCGAACCGTGACCTCCTGGTTCATAGGTTGATGCTCAACCACTGAGCCACACCAGCCGGGAAAGATTTCCTTCTTTACAACCACATACTATTCCACTGTGCAAATGTACTGCCACTTATTATTTTGCCTTTTATTTATTTTCAGCTTATTGTTGACAGTATTACAGATATCCCCCATTTTCCCCTCCTTTGCCTCTCTCCACCCAGCCCTCACCCCTCCCCAGGCCTTCCCCACACTATTGTTGTGTCCATGGGCTATACCTATATGCATATGTGTACTTTGATTAGCCCTGCTCGTCCCCTCCATCCTCCTCCCCTCTGACGTCTGTCTTGTCTGTTCCATGTATCCGTGTCTCTGGACCTATTTTGTTCGTCAGTTTATTTTGTCATTAGACTGACAATATGATCTTTGTCTTTCTCTGACTGGCTTCTTTCACTTAGCATACTACTCTCCAGGTCCCTCCATGCTATCGCAAAAGGTAAGGGTTCCTTCTTTCTCATGGCCACGTAGTATTCCATTGCCAAAAGCTCAGTCTCCCATGTAGGACAAGATGGATTTCAACCTGCGGCCTCTCCTGGAACAGCTGGAGCTGGAGGAGCTGAGCAAGTTCAAGTCTCTGCTGAGGACCCTTCCCCCACAAGATGAGTTACAGCACGTGCCCCAGGCAGAGGTGGACGAGGCCAGCGGGCAGCAGCTGGCAGAGATTCTCACCACCCGCTGCCCCGTCTTCTGGGTGGAGATGGTGACCATCCAGGTCTTTGACAAGATGAACCGAACAGATCTGTCCCAGAGAGCCAAGGATGAGCTCAGAGGTGGGCCAACGGTACTGTGTCCGGGGGGAGGGGGGAGGGAGGGG